>BJBW01011801.1:0-26118 GCA_004320125.1 Scolopax mira
AGTCTTACCTGCCCTGGAGCCGGTCTCTGCCGCAATAATGAAACCTAAACCTCCTGCTCCAACCCCTGCCAGGGCTGTCCCAGCAGAAATATCAGCCCCAGTTTCCCGATGTGAAACCCACCACCATGGTGTATGTCTGCTATCTGTGTGGCCAGCCATATATATCTGTACATACAGGGGTGTATATTTGCCATCTGTGCATTCTCCACGCTGGGAAAACATGTTCAGCTTTGCTGCTGGTTGGACCTGGGAACATTGAGCCTGCCTTATTTTCAGCCTGTTAGAATCAGCACAATATATTTTTCAGTAAAAACTCTGATGAATGTTTTTAAGAAAGCTCGTAAATAAATGTTTGCTATGCAAAGCTTATAATATTCAGATTTGATCTAACAGGTTTGAATAATTTGAATTTCTGCCAGATCTTTTAGGTTTTTTTTAACAGAATCCAAGAAAAAATAGTATATTTCTAGACAACTTCCTAACATCTGCAATACATGTGTTTAGAAATCTGAAAAAAAGAAATTGTTAAGTGGTTTTCTTTGATTTACCAGTGCCTTTTTCTTTTTTTCTTTTTCTTTTTTTTTTTTTTTTTTTTTAGTTAAAAAAGTGTTCTCCAGTTTGGTTATGTGATTTTCTGATAACAGATTTCTGATGTAATGTCCACCATCTGTACACTAAAATTCTGATCTTAAGTTAGCACGTGACACTCTTTAATGATAAGCACAGAACTGTTCAATCAGTACAAAGTGGCACCAAGCTGTCAGTTTTGAGTACATTAGATGCTTTGTATCACCTGAAATCTGACTGAAAATCTTTAAGAATCACTCGAGACTTCTCTGTTGATTTAATAAAATGCATTATTTAATTTTTATCTGTATAAGAAATTATTTTATTATTTTAATAACTTAACATTAATGTACTCAACATTTACATATGGTTTAATAAAGCAACATGCCATGACATTTTATGAAGAGATAGTAGCCTACGGACTGCAGCAGAAATGATATAAGAAGCGGTTCCATATCAAAATGTTTCTGATTCTAAAAATAGTTCAGCAGGGTTTTTTTGAAATCAAAATCAAAATACTCCTTGGAGAACTTTTTAGATTATTTTGTTTAAGACAGGTCATGTAGAAAATAACATAGAGTTCCAAGTTTTTTCCAAGTGTATATTCAATGGTAACTTTTACTTATATCTACTTTTGGCCACTCTGAAGGAGGGGGTGGGGGGGTGGGGGTGGGGTGGTTTGTTGTTTTTTTTTTTTTTTCCCTTGTGAAAAAGGGAAAAAGGAGGTTGATTAGTTTATTTGCAAGTAATGGACCAAATCTTTAGGAAGAGTGAATCAGAACAGTTCAACTGTTAGTGAGTTTCATGCTATGTGGCTGCAAATTCATTTTCAGTCCCCTTAAACTTCTATACTTACCCAAATGAAAGCCCATTTTAATTTTACATTAATATTACCTTATACAAGATTTCCACCACATACTCACCTTTTTATTATTTGGCTACAGGTTAGTGAGTGAACATGATCTCAGAGGTTTAAAATGCATGCAAATACATTATCAGGAAAAAATATGTAATCATCTTTCAGTCCCTTTTGAGACCATATTCCTAAGAGTAGATCTGAAATTATTAGAAGTATTGTCCATAATAAAATCATAAATTAATCCAACAGAAATAAAATATTTGTGCCTTCCAATTCTAATCCATGAATTCCAATTCATTTTATGACAGATTAATCAGGAATTATAACTAATTTTGCATGGAAAATATTTGTACAGTTTTCAAGTAGATAGGCCAATCTACTTCAAATACATATATTTTTGGCTAAATTCTCTGTGAATGCATTTAAGATATAGATTTCCTACAAATTTGGGTATTGCTTTGAAATATTTTTTGAAAATGAGATCCTGAAACACCAGTTCCCAGACTTGAGTGTATTGTTGTCACTTATTTTCCTGAGTGGTATCTCATTTTTAAAGACAATAATAAACTTTCTTTTAGTATATGTATCTTAGGTTTGTGTATGAAATTTTACTACTTATCAATATATAAATAAATGAAACAAATAAGAAAAAGCAATTTATTTTTTCCAGCTGAAATCTGTTTTTTATCTGTTCTTTCTATATTACAATGTTATATACAGTAAATAGTGAGATATTGCTGTTTGGAAGCTATAATGGTGAGTATTTGTTAACATATATATTTTTATCTACAGAAGACTACAAAAGGGCAATTATTCTAGTGCATTTGGAGCTATGTGAGTATTGTGTGCAAAGGAGACATTCAGCTTTGATTTTGTGACATGATGTCTAATTGGTTTATAGATCATGTAATAGATAAGTACAATGAACTCTGGATTATTCTAATTATTGACTGTCGATAGCTGGTTACACTCACAAGCTTCACTTATCACTGAACAGAAAAATTGTAAGAATTCAGAACAAGTAAAATGTATAACAGAAAAGAGAAAAAAATTAAAACAAATAAAATATACATTGAGCTGATTGCATGAATATGGAGATACAGAAACTAACAGGTGAAAGATTCAAAATGTAAAAGAAATGTAAAAAAATGTAAAAATGTAGAAGAAGAACCATCTAGCAGAATTGGGGATTTTTTTCAGCAGATTTTGAAATTAATAATCTGCCCTATGAAGCCAATAGTTTGTGACTATCCTTAATTAAATATGTTAATTTATTTTTCTTGACTGAAAGCAAACTACTGTTTTCAACACTTACACCATCTAGAAGAGAAAATAAAAATGAGAATGATAAAAAAGAAAAGAAAATTCCTCTGAAAGCTTACAGAAAATTATTTTTTGTATTATCTTTTAGATTATTATGGAAAAATATGCTACTATTAACTGCCAGAAAATTACTGAAAACTGTGTATGTACATTCTACAATACTTTTGAAGTAAAACTAACAAATGATTAAACCATATTGCTCCAACTGTTTCATTCAACAATGGTGCAAGTTCTCCCACTTAACTGGATTCTTAAGTCTCTGCTCACTCAAAATTCCACTTGAAATTAAATGTCCTGCTCTGATCTGTGAGAACTGCATCCAGCAGACTTAAGATTCTGCATGCCACTACAAATCCATACACTTCTGTTGGGTGGGATGCCCCACCTGTCATTTCAATCTCTGCTTCAGGAATTGTCTTATGATTTTCAAGAGTCAATTTCTTGACACATATGCCACAGTAACCTTTTGTGTTTCTGATTACATTGTTTTAGCTACAGTAGTTTTGTGTTAAAGGATATGTTGTAATATGCACGTGCAAAGATGTGTGGAGAAACATCTTCACTTCTAGCTTCAGCTGGACTTTAAAATTTGCGCCTTTTACTTTCATTAAAATTGAATGTTAGTTAATTTTGTTTCCATGGAAGCGTTCATATGTAAGTTATTTTTACTCCATTTAATAAGAAGAAAAATAAACAAGATGTATGGTTGAGTGTTTCTTGGAGAAAATAAAATATCTCCAATGACACAGTATCTTGACCATATTTCTGTTTTGTTACTTCCATTATTGAAACATGCGACTTTGCACCCTCAGGCAGAAGAAAATTTCACTGCATTCAAGTTGAGTTGTTACATTAGAGAGTGGTGAGGTTTGATTGTTCATTTCAGAGTCTAGTTCTCATGTCACTGTTTCTCATTATTCAGCATCCAGTTGTAGTAGCAGTAGCATGTTGTGGTTACTGTGGTACTGTCATGGCAAGTTAAAGTTACTACAGTCACCTTTAACTTATTGTAAATCATGTTACACCATTGTCCCTAGCACCAGAAATTTTAATATTATACAGAAGAACTCATAACTTTCTCACTTTGTGAATTAGAAATTCCTGAATGGTAGTTATCTTTGTTAGAAGGGTGAAGAAATACTTTACAAAATCTTTTAAGTTAAATGTGAGAAGCAAAATGGATGAAAGCAGTTAATATTATTAAAATAAGGGTACTGATCCATTGGACTTGTGTTAAAAGATGAAGAACTTTGTTAATTTACAGAGTTGTTTCAAATTTTAAATGACATTTAGTACAATCAGAAGTTGAACTCCTTTCATTAACATTTAATTAAAATTGAAATGCAATCAAAGCACTTATACTTTTGGACGTTTTTAATTATTTTTTTTAATAAACATTTTAGATCGCTACATCAACTTGTCTAAAAATTTAAAGTCTGCTGCCACGTACTGCCTGTGTGAATGGAGAATCATAGAATCACATGGGGTTGGAAGGGACCTCTGGAGATCTTCTAGTCCAACACCCCACCAAAGAGGGTCCACCTAGAGAAGGTTGCACAGGAACTTGCCCAGGCAGATTTTGAATGTCTGCAGAGATGGAGACTCCACCAGAGAAGCCCCAAAGAAGGTAAAAGCTACACAACCAAGGTTAGGAACAAATGTATTACAGGCGTTGCTGATGTAGAGAAAAACTGGTGTGTGTTAGCTTTTCCTGTGAGGCCAGCAAACATACTGTTGGTAGATGTAGTTTGCTAACATCACCTATGATGAAATAGGTATTCTATATCAATATCAGATATATCTTAATATGCATGCATGATATGAGGCTGTACTTTACATAGTTACTTACAATAGGGTTTTCCTAACTGGTCTATCAAACTATTCCAAGTCATTGTTACAAATTTACCTAAGGTAGCCCAGTAAGTACTACACACTTAATGTAGTCAACTGCAAAAGAGTTCTTTCACTAAATCTTTTGTAATTATTGTGTGCAGCCGATAATAGGCATTCTCTTCTTCTAAATACTTTTGATAGGTAAGATAAAACCATATATCAGGTTATAGTCTAAATTATATTATGTAAACTGTTGAGTTTAGGCATTCAAGTCTGATAGGAACTTCAGTTAAATAGTGTATGAAAATATGAGTTTCATTCCAGGACAAGAAAAATGCAAAGTTATAAATAGAAAACGTCACTTAGTCAATCTCGTCCTCATTTCACCTTTTCATTATTCTTTGTTGCAGCTGAAAAGCAATTTGCAGCAGTGAGCTCCTGATGTTTTTTCCTCTCTGCATAACCCACAACGGCATTAGCCAAAACTTCATTCAAAATCAGCTTCTGCAGTAGAGTATCATCTTTACTGCAGCAAACTTAGCTTAGTAGGTCCTTTTCTGTTCCTATCTTTCACCTTAAGTGATGCTTTAGCAACAGCAGAATTCCTCGTTGTAAACACCTGATAGAGCTGCTGTATCCTCTGCCACTTACCATGTGTTTGAGAGAAAGTGCCTCTATTTACCAGCCAAATCATACTGCACAGCAAGCCTGAATACTCCTGACAATGGAATGTTTTTCCTCTTTCATTAGACCAAATATACTTGTGTATATAATATATTTATATAAAAATATGTATATTTCCAAATATAATCTATATTCCAAAATGTTTATTTAGAAATTAAATTGAAGTCATGCATGTAGATATACCCTTGCACACATACACACACCAGCACCCACACACTGACACACAATTATTTTATTTGAAGCAGTGGGAGGACCTTGAGGTTAGAGTGTTGGTTTTTGTCCAAATACTGGCAGAGCTTTGTGTGACCAGTTTTACATAAAAGTACATACTTCTAAATACTTATATGTTTAATCTACTGTAAGCAAAGATAAATGACTTGAAGAGCATGGGTTCCAAAAGGCTTTTTAATAACCAAGAGAAATACAGGTAGGCATGAGTTCCTGGAGACTGGACTCTTTCTTCTGGCTTGCTCAAGAATGCGAATAAGTATATGTAAATAAAATTTTAAAAATACATAAGGGAATAAAAAGTTAGGTTGAACATCCCCTGCCAAGCCATAACACCGTGAGAGGTGGGAGGACACTTTCAAAACAGTGTGCAAGTCTATCATCACACAACATTCCCTTGTCTCAACCTCCACACACCACTTTGAAAGATTTCCCTGAGGTTTTTTCTGGTATTTTCTTATTCCTAAGGAAACACTAAGCTTTCATGGTAGAAATGAAAGGAAACCAGCAAAGACTGAAATAAAGTGGTCTGTTTAAAATATAACTCTGTCTGGACCAACACATTTTGGCATGGGAAAGAAAAAAAAATCCCTAGTGAATATTTCATACTCTGAAAAAATATTTTTCAAATGTTCAACTTCAAATTTCCAGAGGATAAAAGATATCTTTCAGTGAGAAACACTTTGGCATTAGCTGAAAAAGCTGAAGCTGTCATTAACAGCTGCTCCAGATGTTCCTGTGTCCTATAGACATAGGACAATTGTGCACGAATGACGAGGGATAGGAAGGGCCTTCCTGTCATAATTCCTGAGCACAACCTTTCAAGATGCCAGCATAACTAAGGAAAAGTTTGAGGAATCCAAGAAGACATACCAATGCTGTGGATGGTGACCAAATCTCATAAAATGTGTTTGATGGTCCATCGTGTTATCAAAACCTCTCAGTGGTAGTGATGTTATTAGGTAGTGTGGTATGGAATGACAGTAACATTTCTGAAAGGAATAAAATTTGTTTCACTTCTGAAAAGAAACAAGACCCTTGACCAAATGTTGCCTGAGCCACCAACTACGTTGCCTGCTGCCGAAAAAAATTCAGATAAATCCTCAGTCACATTTTTTTATCCCAAAACTAAGTATCTCTATGCTTAGGTTCAGAGGTAAACTATTGAATCCTGCATTAAATTTATGGTTTAAATACAGAATGAGAAGCAAAACTGCAAGATGAATCTGGTCCTCCTTAAGTGGGTGAATTTTTTTTTTTTAATACCTGTACATCATCTAAAATTTAGCCATGAAAGAATATTGTTCTGCAAGAAGCAACAGGTTTACAATTTCATTATCATATTTACTGCTCTGACCATAGGTGAAATTCTATGGGACTGTTCTAAAAATTACACTATGATGTGACAGAATTATGATTTAAAATGTCTCTTCAGCAGAGTTTTATATTCCTTATATCTGTGGTTCATTATGAGAATATTTTGTATAGTTCATAACCACACAAGAAACCTAGCTTTAAAAAAACATCAGAATAATAAATATGCCCTGTATAAAAAAAATATGTTTTTAAACATTTTTTCTGATCTTGCTAACCTTGATGACAACCTAGATTTTGCATACTTGAATTCTAAGTTCTGAAGATAACTCAATAATTATTTTTCTGAAATCCTTTGTTTATTTTATTTCATGTTGCAATTTCATATTTAGGTTCAGACTTCTGTGGAAGACCATGCAAGTTTGTATTAAAATATTTTAAAAGTCACATTTTCAATGTCTTAATATAACAAATGAGTTGTAAAATGATGTGTTAATCTCAGACTAAAGCCATGAGATGTGAGGTCACCCCTAAGACACCCAGTCTTACAGACATGAGCCAGGGGGTTCTGAGGTAATAGGAGCCAAGAGGAAAACACAAGTTAAATACCTCAAAGCAATAAAGAGGATGTTCCTCTAAAAAGGTGACACTGCAGACAGTCAAGCTGAAGTACCTCCACACCAATGCAAACAATGGGCAACAAACAGGAGGAGTTGGAAGCCACTGTGCCACTAAAAAGCTACAACCTTGTTGCTATTACTGAATCGTGGTAGGAGGGATCCCATGACTGAAGTGTAACTATTGATGGCCACAGGCTGTTAAAAAGAGACAGGCAATGAAGGATGGGTGGAAGTGTTGCTCTCAATGTCAAGAAATTGATAGAGTGTGAAGAGATTTCTCTGAAGAATAGCCACAAGAAGGCTGAAAGCTTATGGGTAAGAATCAGAGACCAAGGCAAGAAGAGGAAACTGGAGGTTGGTGTGTACTACAGGCCACCTTTTCAAAGGAAACATTTTGACAAAGCCTTCTTATTCCAGCTAGAGGAGGCATCATGCCCACAGGGTCTTGTCCTGCTGGGGGACTTTAATCATCCCAACAACTGCAGGAAAAAATAGTATGGCGAGCTGTACGTAATCCAGGAAACTCCAGGAGTACATTGAGGATAACTTCTTAAGCCAGGTAATAGACAACCCTAGGAAAGGGATTGTGACACTGAGCCTGTTGGCCACCAACACAAGTGAAAACATGGGAGATATTAAGTATGGAGGCAGCCTGGTCTGCAGCGATCATGTACTGGTAGAGCTCACAGTCCTGAGGGAGGTACGTCAGATGAAGAGTAAAGTCAGAACCCTGAATTCTAGGAAAGCAAACTTCAAGCCCTTTGAGGAGTTAGTCAATAGGATCCCCTGGGAAATTGCTTTCAGGGACAAGAGAGTAGAATAGAGCTGGCAGATCCTTAAGGATGCTTTTCATAGAGCACAAGAGCTCTCTATCTCCAAGTGCAAGAAATTAGGAATGGAGGGAAAGATAACAGCCCTAACAGGTGAGTCAAGACTTGGTGGTCAAACTAAAGGGTAGAAAAGGAATGCACAGGCAGTGAAAGCAGGTACAGGTATCCTGTATGGGATGAGTATAGGGACTCTGACTAGTTTAGTAAACACAGGGGCAGACAGGCCAAGGTGTAGCTGGATCTGAACTTGGCAAGAGATGTAAAGAATAATAAGGGCTTCTACAGGTTTGTCACCCAGAAAAGGAAGATCAAAGAAAGTATACACCCCCTCATAAGCAAGAACTGGGAAACTGGTAACAAAGGATGAGGAGAAGGCTGAGGTACTTGATAAATTTTTGCCTATCATCAGTAGCAATCTCCCTCCCCACACCTGTTGAGTGCATGGACCACAAGACAGAACTGAAGGAACAAAGTCCCTTCCACTGTCAGAGAAGATCAGTTGTGAGACCACCTGAGGAACCTGAACATATAGAATTCCATGGGTCCCTATAAGATGCATTCCAGAGTGCTGAGGGAATTGTCTGCTGTAGTTGCCAAGCCACTCTCCATAACAGTTGAAAACTCATGGCAATCAGGTGAAGTCTCCACCTGAAGCTGGGAAAAAGGGGAACATTGCACTCGTTTTTAACAAGAATAGAAAGGAGGACCCTGAGAACTACTGACCTGTCAGCTTCACTTCTGTGCCTGGCAAGATCATGGAACAGATCCTCCTAGAAGCTATGCTAAAGCAAATAGAGGAGAGGGAGGTGATTCGAGACAGCCAGCATGGCTTCACCAGGGGCAAGAATGGGTCCATGAGGGCCCATGAAAACAGTCAGAGGGCTGAAGCACCGCTCCTATGAGGTAATGCTGAGAGAGTTGGAGTTGTTCAGCCTGGAGAATAGAAGGTTCCTGTGAAACCTTTGCAGCTTTTCACTACCTAAAAGGGTAGTGAAAGATGGAAAATAGGAAAGATGGTCTTTAAAAGTCCCTTCCAGACCAAAATATTCTGTCTAAGATTTTATGATTCTATTTTAATTAGCCCTCTCTACTCAAAACATGGAAGAATAACAACCTGATTCACTGCAGTGAGTATTTAGGGTAACTGCCTGTCTTTAAAGTTATGTCTATCAGAAGAAGAAATAAATCAGTATGGATATTCTCCAGTTGCTTCAAGAAAGCCAAAAGAGTTGTTTTGAGTACTGTAGTAATTTTGCTTTTATCACCATTTTGTTTCAGTGTTACTGTTTTTGTATTACAAGACTTCAAACGCTCTAACTGTGGTCATACTCATTACAACAGTAGACAACCTTTTACATTGTCAGTCTCAGAAATTTAGCTTTAGTACAGTAGTATGAAAATAAACTTCAGAACTAGGTGAAGATCCAGTGTTATCCCACCCTCCAGAAAGCACATGGTCAATTACTGATGGTATTTAAGAAGTTGCAAATTTGAGTGCTTAGTTTCAGATTTCTTTCTGTCCATCCCCTCTCTGGTCTGGCACGTGACAGCACCATTGTCAAGAAACAGCTCTATGCAAAATCAGAATACACACAAATCCCATCAAAGTACCACACTTTATTAGCAAGGGATTTTAATAGTCATATAATATAAAACCTAGTCTTATATGTCTTTCAGATTCTAGTGAATTAATCTATTTTTATTCTTTCAGAAAATTTCATCTAAAATTGTTCCAGGTATTTGCATAATGTTTTAGGCACATTCACATTGTTATTTTTGCTTTTCTGAATACATTGTAAAATAAAACAATATGTATTGTACTGTATTGCAATTTTATGTAAATGTGAGGATATATACAATGCTGTCATATGCATTTTCATTAATTTATCACATTAAGTTAGAATACATTCTTATTCTCCTTATGCAGCAATATACAGATATATATGTGGCTGTATAACTCAGTTGTCATGGCTTATGTGTCAGCAGCTTTTCAGTCTTCTTAACACAAGACCTGACCTGATATTTCTGGCCCCTGATCCCCTGCCCCTGGGGATGGGGCATATACCACTGTCTGGGTAACCTGGGCCAGTGTCTCACCACCCTCACCATAAAAGATGTCTTCCTAATATCTAGTCTGAATCTCCCCTCTTTTAGTTAAAAAACCATTACCCCTTCACCTATTGCAACAGGCCCTAGTAAAAAGTCTCTTCTCATTTCTAAGGGTACTGAAAGGCCACGGGAAGGTCTCCCTGGAGCCTTCTCTTCAGGTTGAGCAACCCCAACTCTCTCAGTCTTTTAGGTAGTTCATTACCAGTTTACAATCAGCTAAACCACTGTGCTGTAGAAAAAGTAGTAAGAAGGAGATTGTCTTTTGGGCATAAAAAAAGTTATAAGGTGGTTTCCAAGGCAACTATGACATTACAAACCAGTATCATTTCAGGCCTCTTGAATTTATTTATTTATTTGTGCCTGCAGCTGTGCCTCTGGCATAAACCTTTGCAACTGGGTTGAAGCTTATGATACATGTCATGCTTTTTTTACACTGCCAAATCTAGATCTGACCAGTGAGCTTAAAAGGGAGAATTCTTATAGCTGAAAGAAGAGGGGCGGGGAGAAAAAGCTTACTGTCACCTTGCATCTACAAAGAGATGGGTGTAAAAGTGAATTTCCATTTTTCAGAATATAGTTTTTTACTTTGCATGCTAGGCTTAGGAAAAATCCATAGTGGCTTAGCTTAAACTTCATGTGGTGAATTACTTCTTGTACATGTCAGTGGAGGTTAGGCAAAAGGACCGCTTCAGGACTTAAATTGTTCTGGTATGCAGAAAATATAGAAACAGCAATATATGGAGAAAAAGAAGGGCTGAGGACAGGAGACCCTGAAAATCTTGTTAAGTTCTGCAAGGTCTCAGAAATAAATTCTGATTATTTACTATATTTTCTCTGGAGATAAATCTGTGTGGAATTCAATGAAGTAGAAATAACAGTATATGCTCTTTAGTGTAACTGCAATCTTTAGTGCTCTCTTGAGTTCCTGATGTAAGGGAGGGAAAAGAAAAAGAGGAACATGATCTCTTGACATGAAGCTGTACAGAAAAGTTTGCTAGGAAGTAAAACCGGGTGCTGAAACTAGAATTATACAAACATAAAAGTTAGGTGGGTTTTTTTTTAATGAATAAATATATCTATATAGGGCTTCATCTAGATAGTGAGAGACAATTCAGCATACAATAAGAAAATCTTAAAAAAAAAAGAAAAGAAATGTTAGACCTAGAATATATAAGCTTTTCCTAAAAAAATGTATTATTCCTCTATGTTTATTTCTATCTACCTACTGGTGTTTATCTCTTTATTCCTGTTTTATAAATTTCAGATTCAGTTGTCACGACAGTCCATAACCCACAAACTTCAGCATACAGTTTTATCTTCGACAATAAGATATTGAAATAAATTGCATAGATTCTGAAATACTGAATGTGATGGCAATGGAATGTCAATTGTGTGTACGGCCTGACTTTACATATTACAGATCTTCAGCTATCTCATGGTAGAATTGGGGAAATGTAAGTAATTGTGATAGATATGTGAAAAAGCTTTTCCTCTAGTAACTGTTGGTAATTTTCTTTTTATTAACTTAGAAGAGAGGATGATATGACAAATCAAAACCACATGTATGAACTATGTATACTTAGTATTTTTAACTTTGTAAAATGGGAAAGATCTCAAATTACAGAATCAGAAATTAATACAGTCAGGATTTTATTGAGGGGGAAGTCACCTAGTTAGGATCAAATTATGCCCTGGTTTATTTTTGAAGTGATATCAATGAGGATTAGTGCACCAGTCACTGATATTCCACGTTTATCTTTGTATCTTCTTCCTTCCCCTTGAGTACAAGAATCCCAAAGTTTGATATGTTTTTTAGACTTCTTTACACAAAGGACACATCATAGATGCATCTCACTTATTTTAGTTGAAAGAACAGAAAACCTTAATTGTTCAAAAACTCAGGGGTAATTTATCTGTTCATAATGTCTATAAAAGCATGGATTGTCACAAAGGGAGGAATTTGTTCAAACTGCTTTGTCAAAAGATACTGCATTTCATTTCATTAAAAGAGGTTGTTTATCTGCAAAGGCTCCCAGTATTTCTTCCCGATCATTAAGAAGACAATTCATACTGATAGTTTTGCTCCACATTTCTGTGGTAGTGGCACCCGTGCCTTCTTGTGGGACCAGCACCATTCTACAAAGTCCAAAGAAAGGCAGATAAATCATCCTCTATGTCCTTTTTGTGTAATTCTCTTTAAATGTATTGTTCTCACTCAGTATTAGATGCTCCAGTTGGAACAGTCTCTCTTGAATTCTTGGTTAATCTCAAATTACATTTTGAATTAGGCTATCTGTTCCTATCTTCTTCTTCTTCTTGTTAGTTATTCGCTAATTTTTAACCTTTAAAAAATTATTTCTGCCTCACAATGTAGATTGCAGGAGTGCCCAAAATAGTCAGATGTTCATAAAAAAATAGGGAGAGGTGCACAAATCTAATCTGGTAATTCAATACTCATTTGCCTGTCATGAAATATTAAGGTCAAAGCAATGTCAGAATTTATTTTTTATTTGGCAATGAAGATATAGAATTATAAATCCCTCTTTAACTGTATATCAAAGAAGTTTTTAATTATAGGTTATGACCACATTAATACACACACATATTTGTATGTAAATTACTTTATCAGTTAGATATTTAAATAACTATTTTATTTTTCTAAGCATTTAAAAGAAATGCAACCATAAAGGAAGATAGTGAGTGACAAGTAAGTACAGATTTAACTTCTTGATAAATGATCAGTTTAGTTTTACCAAGAGATCAGGAAGCAAACCTTCACGGGCAGCGTCCAAACTGAAGTCTCCAGGAAAAACATGGAATAAGAATTCTTTTCCATTTACCTCTGAATCTTTACCTCTGTCCAGAAGTGACAAAATAGATACATAATAAGAAAATTGAAAATCTCCACAATAGGAAATTCAGACAGAAATCTAACATGAAAACATTTCCTTCTCTCGATTATAGTCAAATCAAATATTGAATAAAACTCCTTAGAAATATGAAAGTAAATGTTCTTTATTGAAGGCAATGTGATTTAATGGTTTAATTCCTTCCTTTCTTCTAGATTTTTATTACTAAGATTAAAAAGAAGAATCTAAAATTAATCTGTTTATCAGGAAATGGACTAAGAGTTGGACTGAAAAAAGCCCATCTTTTATCCTATTTTTTCTTTAATTACTTAAATTATTCCATCTTCTTACCTCAATATCAGTAGAATATAAATAATATAATTTGCTACGATTTCTCTGGGAGAATTGCTTAATCTCTGTCTCCATCTTCATCTGGTTAATGTCATTCTTTGTCACCTGGAAAATTCTTTGTTATTGTATTTCCTTGGCAGTGCTACTGTAGAGTTCTCTATATCCAATACATCTGTCTCCCTTGCCAGTGCACAAGCATGATGATTTCTTGCCAAAATGAGGATGGAAGTAACACTTTTGGTAATCTTAGGCTGAAATGAACTGTGATCAAGATAATTGTAGTATTTTTTTTGTGTTATTCTTCCATATGTTTGGAAGAAATTACCTTATTATCACCTTTCTTTGGGGTTTTTTTTTTTTTTTAAATAAAAAGAAGAGCAGGCTAATCATCTTTTGCTACATACAAGAACTGCAAAATAACTGTGGACCAGCTGCCCTTACTCCCCTTCCCCATAAAAATCTGAAATATAAGGCTACAAGGTAGTTACACACAGATTGTCATTCATACCCTAAAGCTCTTATAGCAGCTCAGTGCTGAGTTCAAAACCCCTTGGAATCAAAAGGTTCATATGAAGGTTTCCAGTAGAAGGTATTGGAGAGATGCTCTACCCTTCTTACAGAACGTCAGCACTATCACAGATGTTTTGGTCTCAGAGAAGCTATTTGAATCACATTGTAGACACTTGTGCTGTGGAAGTAATTTAAGACTTTAAATCTTGCTTTCCTGAAGGCAGCGAATTGGCTGACTGTCAGATTCTGGAACAGAGAAAATTTCAGACTCACCCAAGTGGATTGGGGTTCCCCCCAAATATTGCTCTGTTCATATTTGGATTATTTTTCTTTTTCTGATCTGGTGCATCCACACTTTTAGAGTGAAGAAAACACAAATCAGGGACTGGGGCAACAAAGTCCCTTCCACTGTCAGAGAAGATCAGTTGTGAGACCACCTGAGGAACCTGAACATATAGAATTCTATAGGTCCCTATAAGATGCATCCCAGAGTGCTGAGGGAATTGTCTGCTGTAGTTGCCAAGCCACTCTCCATAACAGTTGAAAAGTGAAGGTGAAGTCCCCACCTGAAGCTGGGAAAAGGGGAACATTGCACTCGTTTTTAACAAGAATAGAAAGGAGGACCCTGGGAACTACTGACCTGTCAGCTTCACTTCTGTGCCTGGGGAGATCATGGAACAGATCCTCCTAGAAGCTATGCTAAGGCAAATAGAGGAGAGGGAGGTGATTTGAGACAGCCAGCATGGTCAATCTTGCTTGACCATCCTCCTGACCTTCTATGATGGAGTCATTACATATTCCCTTGATGGACAAGGGAAGAGCTAGGGATATTGTCTATCTGGACTTCTGTACTGTCTATCTAGACTGGGCCTTTGACACAGTGCACGTAATATCCTTTTCCCTAAATGGGAGAGATATGGATTTGATGGTTGCACTGTTTGGTGCATGAGGAATTGGTTGGATCCTTCTGTCCATAGGATAGTGGTCAACAGTTCAGTGTCCAGATGGAAACTAGTGGTGTTCCTCCAGAGTCCATACTGGGACCAGTAGTATTTAATATCTTCATCAATGACATAGACACTTGCCTCCTCAGCACGTTTGCAGATATCACTAAGCTGAGTGGTGTATATGGGATGCCTGAGGGACAAGATGCCATTTAGAGTGACCTGGGCAAGTTCAAGAAGTGAGCCCATATGAACATCATAAGATCAAAAGAAGCAAGTGCCCTGCCTTCCTGGTGCCCTCAGTCCAGGAAACATATGGACCTGTTGGAGACAATCCAGAAGATAGCTACGAGAATGATCAGATTGATGGAACACCTGTGCTATGAAGACAGGCTGAGAGAGTTGGGGTCTTTCAGCTTGGAGAAGGGAAAGATCTGGGGAGACCTTATTGCAGCCTTTCAGTACTTAAAGTGGGTGTATAAGAAAGATGGGTACAGACTGTTTAGGAGGCCTATTTCAACAGGACAACGAGTAATAGTTTTAAAACGAAAGAGGAAAAATTCAGACTAAATATAAGGAAGACTTTTACAATGAGGGTGGTGAAACACTCATCCAGGTTGTCCACAGTGGTGGTAGATGCCCCATCCCTGGATACATTCCAGGTCAGGTTGGACGGGGCTCTAAGCAACCTGGTGTAGTTGAAGATGTCCCCGCTCATTGTGGGGTGGTTGGAGTAGGTGGCCTTCTACCTCAAACTGTTCCATGACTCTATGATTCAAAGTGCTAAGAGGGAATTTTTCTTAAATATGACTTCAACAGTTCTGCCCCAGTATTCTTTTTACTTGCAAGAGAGTACAAGGAAATGGATAGTTATGAAACATAAATGGTAAAGAAAAATGCATAATGTCAATTAATATTGATATTGATACCAATATCTCACAAATAATAAGTACAGAAGTCACCTGCATATATAGTAGACAGAATAAAAAGAAAGCCTAGCTCCCTTAGGACACCATACTCTACTGGGTTGGACAACATGTGCTAAAAGATTAACTTATGCACCTACTAGTGAAAGGCAATGATAAAGGAAGATGCTTGGCAGAAGGATAAAACAAGCAACCAAATACAAATTGTTTTTGAAATGCTTAAGATGATGAAACTTGGTAACTAGAAGAAATAGAATTCCATTATAAACATGTAATAATAAACTAAAGAAAGAAAAAGCTAGGCTAAAAGGCAAAAACTTGAGAAACTTCCAAAATAAATGTTAAGAAAGGAATACCTAATAATAGATATTTCTTGTCAATTCTTGATAATTAATCAAAGAATCAAAAAGTTTATTATCTCATGCCACTTCATATGTGTGGAAAAGTGCAGAAACAATGGAAGGGCACTGCTCAGTGGTCAGAACAGGAACAGACACATAGAGACCCTTAAGTAATAAGGTAAATATGGACAAATGCCAGGGCTGGGGATAAAATCTTCATAATAATCATCATAACAGACACACACAGAGAGTGATAGCTAAGTCCATGGCGTATTAGATAAATTCCTCTACTGTGACGTTAAAATGAAGAACGTTTTCATTATGTTACCAGTTATACAGTTATACAGAAAAAGGCTTTTTGACCTTCTTTTTCTCCTTTTTTTTTTCCCTGTTTATTTTTCTTTGAGGTACGGAAACACACAGTACTTAAAGAAGAAAAGCTAGTATGTGGTTTCTGGAGTAAACTCCTTCCCTGTTCTACACACTACTTCTCAAGTTATATGTACTGTCTAAATCTACCCACTCCCACACAATTGAATTTGTAAGTGAAATTAGATTTGCACTCTCTTTTCTGTGTCACTGGCTTCAACTCTGTGTAGAACTGATAGTACATTCTTCTTTAATATATATGTCTATATGTTAAAAAGCATACAAAAAATCAGATCTGGTAGCTAGGGATGTGATACCAACCTTTTGCTAGGCATCGTGCTCAATATTATATTAATGCAAACAAAAGCTTTGGCTGAGTAATATCCCATTACCTGGTATTGACCGTATATTTTAAAACACTAATCTTGGGAATATAACCTGAGATCGAAACATGGACAAAATATGTAAATGCACATTATATTTTATATTTTAGAGGAAAAGGTTAAATTTCTGGTGAAAATGACAACTAAACTAAAAACATTGTCCTTATCAAGAAGCTGTAACTTATGCCAAGAGCAGTAAGCCATCAAATTTTCCAGTTAGATTATTTGAATTGCAACACATTTATGAAACAGGGGAGAGGATGCAATGCAGGTGTGATGTTCTGACCAAAGTCTTTTCAAAACACCACACATCTCGATTACATGGTGTAAAGTAAAATAGAGTACTGCAAGGGGGTGGTTAAGAAACAGCTACTGGAACACAACTTCAGGAGGAAGAAACCCAAGTCCTTTAAAACAGATTATGAATTCCACTTCTGTAACGTTACATCAGAATAATAGAATAATCACCCACTATTCCATTAATTGTATTTGCTTTGAATCTACATTCTTATATATAATGCAAATTGATAAAACACTCTTAATGTGAGTCTTTAAAAGACTTTCCTTTGCTGAGACAAAAGCCAGTGGCCAATGAGCCACTTCTTCCTTTGAAGTGGATGAGTCCTTATGGGGCTACATGTTTCCAAGGAAAATGGGTGAAATTCTCCTTTAATGCTAGCCAAACAATATGTCTGTGCCAGAAGTAAAAGAAAGACATCACAGAATATTTATCCATTTGAAATCTTCCTCATCAAAATTTGTGATAGCCTCACAGCCACTAATGTGTATGTACTAACCCAGTATTGGGCAGTATTGTTCTCTCTAAACATGATGACCGCAGAGATTCAGAAATTTAGATTTAAAAGTGTAATCAGGCAAGGTTATATGATATAGGATTTCAAAGTTAATTTTCAAGCTCATAGAGTTTAACTGGTTTTGGTGGGGACATTTGTCCGTCAGCCAGTAATATGAGTTCTAGCTGTAGCTACTCCATAGTCCACAGAGTAACATTTTGAAAAATAGCTTATTGCCCTCTGAAAGTTCAATTTCATTATCCATGTGACTTCTGAAAATGGATTGCAAGGCCCAGGTTGCCCAGGTCCTTATGAGATGTCAGCATGGATGACTTGACTAAAGACATATGGGAAATCTATGTCCAAAGAGAGAACTGAAGTCACTTGTTCCAAATTTGTGGCTATTGAGACAAACAATGCCCTTTCCCCCATAGACCAGTTATTACAATAGCTGAATAGGACCTATTTTTTTTCAATTACTTTGTCATATTTGAAAAGTAATGCCATTATATATGAAAGGATTTGGAAGGAATACTTCCCTCTGCATGGTACTCACTTTTGTGGCTGACTGACTGTTGTTCATCCAGAAATGTTTTTCTTAACAAATTCCTTCCGTGTATCAGTTTAGAAAAATATTTTACTATATCAAATCAAATCAAATAAGAATTATGAACACTTTTTAATATCATTGGAAGTCATGAGAAATCTTTTCTTCTAAAGTATGTCACAGATTTTTGGGGTATCATATGGGTGTCATGTGACAAAATGTTGAGTTAATATAAAGAAGAACATAGAATTTTACAGGGATTTGTTAGAAAGGTATTTGTTAAACCTATCAAAAGACACAAAGGTAGTTACGACTTCTTGACACCTTAATAACTGTTGACAGAGACTGAGCAAAAAAAAGGAAAAAAGAGAAATGAAACAATTAGTAAAAAAGGTAATGTGAAAAAGAATTACAGATTACTAAGAAATTAAAGCAGGACGTGGGGGAAGCAGCAAACGAGCCCCCTTTGTGTGCATACATAAAACTTTCTGCAAAGTCACATTTTTTAACTGCATGCAGATATTCAGCTGCCTACCAGCTTGAGAGAGCACCTGAACGAGTTACAGCTCCCTTCCTCATCTGTCCTTTCTTCATTTGCCCCATTGCCCCATACTGTAAAAAGCCATTGAAGCCATTGAAGGTTTTCACATGACAATTTCCATGGCTAGTTTATGTTTCTAAGGACAGAGTTTAGTTGGGACCAAGTAACCTCAACATTTCTAACTGTGAAAAATATTTTCAGATTGTGTTGTGTGTACCAATTTCTTATCATGCTGCAAATCCACTTGATAACAGTAAACTCATTATCATCTTGGTCATCTGAGCTGCCATTATAAAAAAACCCTAAAATTCTTGCCCTCTTCCAGCAATCTCAGAACTTGATAGACTGCTTTTTTTTTTTTTCAAGTACATCTTTGCCTTTATCTTGTTATCTTGTTATAACTCAATCCAATTTACTTGTGTGTTTTTAAATTAACTAAAGCAATATCCATAAGGACAACAGTTTAGCAGAACTCAACTACCATATATTATTAGCATGATGTAACTGTGATGTTCATCAGGGCATTAGCTATTTCATAACCTGCATGTGCTGATCTAGAATAAACTGCAAATTATATTAATGAATATAAATGTACTACGTTTGTCTCCTCAACCTGGTTTCTACTAGCTTTTTGGGGTTTTTTGTTTATTTGGGGGAAGGGAGGGAGGTGTCTTGTTTGGTTTGGGGATTTTTGTAATACTTCTTAGTACAAGTCTATCAAAGTTAATTGAAGTAATCAAATGTGATTTTGATTTGCTTCATTTTTTATAATAGCTCTTTTCTTCTGTGTTCATATAGTCCTTTTCCTAACAGCTTAGAAAATATTTGTCTGAAAAAGAAGCAGAAATATATCTAAGTATATGTATGTGTATACATGTGCTCACATTTGCTCACATAAAGTTTTTGCTTTTGATTTTGGCTTTGTAAATTACTGATGAAGTAAACTCCATATACTTGAAGGCCTAAATTGAGTTCAACATGAAAAGCAGTTGAGTGCAATGAACTACCTTATCCGTTCCATAAACCTGCTTGCTGATTGTAAAGAGAAAGAAGACTAGGAAAGTGTTTGAGGGTTTCGGAATAATGAGTTTTGTTGGTCTAAAATGATACAGTTAAAAAAATTAGTGAGCTGTTATTTATAGAGATTTCATTCTTTTTGCACAATGCTATATTGTCTCCTCTAGAAAAACTTCAAATTATTATTTCCAAAACTGTATTATTAAGATGTCTTTCTCTTTTGTCATTGTTTACAACTGAAATTTCTCTGCATCTGGAACCTTAGTTCTATATTTGTTTTTTCTAGACATAAAAAAAATATAGGTGGAGATTACTAGATACTTTTGCAGTATATTATTTAGAAACACACTTCAGAGAGTCAGTGAGAGGCATTTTTACATAGATAATATCAGAGGACACATGGCAAAAAATTGTTGAGCAAGGGACTGATGAAAAACTGACCTGGGAACAAAGATGGTATTGTTTGTTCTAAACTAGTATTATTCTAATATCATAGAATGTGAGAAGTTCTGAAGAGTGCAACAAATAGAAAAGGTGAAAAAATGAGAATCGACAGAATAAATTAATTATGGGCTACGGAATAAATGGCAAGGCAGGGTAGCAGAAGGAAAAAAACAATGGGAAATAAAGCTCTCAACTAACAGATCAAGAATGTCCACCTTGATCTTGGAAACACCATCAGATCTTGAAATCCCTTTCAGTGACATGTAAGATCCTTTTAAATCTCACTTAATCATAAATTTTTTCACTTGCCTACCCTGGGAGCTGCCTATGCTCCTCTATTCTGTGTGGTGATACTTGGCTGGCAACACTTGGCTGTTGAACTTGTGTGCAACAGGAATAATAATACAAAAATCTGACAGAGTGGTTAATCCAGATGAATATTCTGCCCTGGAAATATGAAATATAAAAGTCACTACGCATCCCACACTGAGTATTACAATATTTTGCTCCTTATAGAGAAATTAGAACCACTTGCAAAGATCATTATGCATCAAAAACAAGTTATTTAGAGTTTTTATTGTGTTAAATTTGTAAAAATTTATGCTTCTAAATTTCAGAATTATTTTTCTATTTATACAACATTGATGTCTCTTTTGCATTTGTGCACCCAAATTCACCACGCCCATTGAATTTCCAATTCTGATATTTTCTCCCTAAATACCCTTCTTTTGACATCCCAAAATGTCATCAATGCAAATATTGAGCAATTGCTACTAAAGTTTTCAGCAGTGGATAAAAATTTTATATTTAAGAAAACTTGCATAATAAAATGCCAGATTAAGAGTAATATGCACAGTGGCTAATATATATAAAAAACAGAGAAACCACAACCACCACATATGCATGTACAGTAAAAATCTCAAACAGATCTCAAATTCATGGTACTTTCAAAAGTTGACTCCAAACTGTCTTTAGTTTAAAAAACAATAAAAATAAAAATAATTAAAAAAAATCTATGGAAGAGCAAGAATTATGATTACAGGTCATCATTTCTGAAAGCACATGAAAATTAAGGTCCAACCTCCTCAGAAACACACTATCCTGCAGTACCAGCAGGATAACAAGGTAATTTATCTTACATAATCATTGACTAAAGTGCAACATTAATGAAGTTAGAATAGTTAATGTTACTGAAAGGTACATGAAGAATGACTTATTTACTAAAAGAAAAATAACAATTATCAAGAAAAAGTCTTTTCTCAACTTCATCTTTCTTGCAAAACTGTTAAATATCTTACATCAGGAAATATTTTTCAGTTCCCTGCAACTAAGGGCAGAGTCCTACACCACGCTAACATACTGAATAATACATCAGTCCTTGGTCATTCTGGGTAAATAGAACTGTATTTGGAGTAAAATACTATTTGCTGTGAGAATTTTGCAATTTGCAATATACACAACTGGGGAGTATCTTTTAATCAGAATTATAAACTAAAGCTTTTGTTGTAAGGTGAACCACAAACTCGTCTGTACCCTAGAGAAATTAATGTAGTCATATTAGCATTAATATACTCCTATTAATATTGTCCTAAAAATAAAAAGTACCTTATGGAATAAAGCTATTTCAAGCTTCACTTAAATGCTTAGAAATTCCTTTTATTTTCTCTTCCTCGTTCTGAGAATATGTTAAGCATAGTTAAAATACTGACAAAGTGGTTCTCAAACATGCATTTATTTTAATATCATAGATGTCACTCATACCTATGGTGTAATTTTGATATCCCATGTACAATTCTGTAAAGATTAGTTTTACATGAATGTAAACTTACAGAGAGATTCAGACATTTATATTACAATAACTTGAAGCCTGAATTTAAATTGAAATGAACAAGAAAAGCAATTTTGGAAACTGTCAGAAAAGTTAAAAAAAACCCAAGCAGACTTCTGTTCTTGACTTAAGCTAGTTGCAACTGGAATATGCCATGGAAATATTTATTGTCATAAAGGATTCTCTGGTTCCCTCCTTCACTGCAAGCCCTACTGCTGCTGACCCAAATTTTCTTTTTTTTCCAACTGCCAGCAGAGCATATCAAAAACATTAGCTGCTGCTTAGTTGACATAGTGGCAGCACAGAATTATTTAGAATGTCTTTCATGTAAATTGGTCTCTATAATCATTCTATTTTTTTACAGCTCCTGTGATATTTATAGATTGATCTAGAGAACCACAATGAAATGCCTGCATTGCTTTATGGAGTAGTGTGAAGCACCACTAAAATCTGTGGTAAGACTGAAGAATTTAAAATGAACTGGCACATTTCCTCTATGTAAAATATAAAATAAACTAAACCATCAGTGCAAATGGTATCTTTAAATTCTTTATGCATAAAACCTCTGTGCAGAAGTAATGAAGAATATATAGAATATTTTTAATTTCAGAATAAAATTTTACAGTGTGTTGTCACTACATCTTAAATAATATTTTATGTTCACCAGTAATGGTAAAGAAGTCATTATCCCACTCTGCTCTGGGCTTGTCAGGCCACACCTGGAACACACCTGTGCTCATTTCTGATCCTTGGTATGCAAAAATGATGTGGAGAGGCTCGAAAGGTCCAGAGGAGGATCACCATCATGATCAAAGGATTAGGAAGCCTATCATATGAGGAAAGGCTGAGAGAATTGGATTTGTCCTAAGAAGGCTTAGGGGAGACCTTACCAACAAATTCCAGTATTTAAAGGGTGGCTACAAAGAAGCTGGAGACTCCCTTTTTACAAGGAGTCACATGGAAAAAGGAGGGGTAATGGGTACAAGTTACTTGTGGGTAGATTCTAACTGGGCAGAAAAGAATTTTTTACTCTCAGAACAATCAGGCATTGCAATAATCTCCCTGTGGTGGATTCCACATCACTTGACATTTTTAAATTTCAGATGGACAGGGTTCTCAACAATCTTCTCTAGACTGTGCTTTTGACAAGAAAAGTTGGACTAGATGATCCTTGAGGTCCCTTCCAACCTAATATTCTACAATTTTAAAATTTTGTGATTGAAAAATGACTCAAATAACACTACATTTACAGATCTTTAAGCAACAAAGTCCTTAATATCTTTTGCTCTGTGTCCTATCAAGCTTCTACATACCAGATGCACACTGAGAAGATCATATCTCAGTCTGTAAGGCCATTTAGCTCTTCCAACTTTCAGGGCTAAGATAGAGCATTAGGAATATCTTGTCCAATCTGTTACCTAAGCTGTATCATAGATGTCTGAAATATTTTGCTTGAACTGCAGCACATCTTCTGGGAATGTTCAGTCTTGACTTTGAAAAGTGCAGCCTGGTAAAATCTATGACAACCCTTGTCAGGTAATTCCCATAACATTCAGCATTAGCAATATGATTCTTTCTGCTGCCAGCCTGGTCAGATTTTCTGCCTATACTTCTGGGCTACATATGCTCAGAATGTAGTCCAAGTGTAGTTAAAAAAAATATTTTCTAAAGTTATTTTCTTTTTTGAGAGAGAAAAATTGCACTTAAATTTTATATGCTTTATCCTGAGTTTTTCCACTGCTACAATATCAATATTTACTCTTAAAAAAAAAAAAAAATTGTACTGCATCCCTAAGGACATTGAAAATAAGTGCTCAAACACATAAATCAGCAACCCAAAGCTGGTAAAAGTATGGCTACAATGACAACAGCCTGAACTAGAAAGAAAGTGGCTAGAAGTTTCTAAACAGAGAATTTCTGAAGATATTTCCAGAATTAAGCAATAAATAATGGGTCATTCTATGCTAACACTGTCGCTTTTACTATATACTCACTTGCCAAACTTATCGCCACTGATGTGCAAACGAAGTGTTTAAAAAATCAAGGCAAGCCTTGAAGTCTAAGCTATAATTTTAAAGGCATGAAAGCTAATGAAGTGAGAGTCACGTAATAGAAGAGGAATCTGCTTTGTCTAATACATTGCATTAATAACTAACTTTCTCTTTTATACTCATATTCAAAGCTGGACAGCTAGATAACCTTCCCACGTCTTCCCCCTGTTAACCGTGCATTGACACCACGTCTGCTTGCAGCCTGTCTTGAGAGACAGTATGGAAAGAGAGATATGAAAGAAACCACCTCAGAGTTAAAGAATGAATGATTTAGTGAAAAGAACACTTTTTCCCCCATCAAGACACATAGAAATTTTTATTAGCTCTGTTTATTAGCACTGTTATTCCCATGTTCCTTAATATACTATATTAATATTACATATTAATACATCTATAGTATATATAATATATGTTAATATAGATTTAACTGTTTGCAGGAATTATTAGAAAAAAGAAGTGCTATTTCCAATATTTTTTCTCACAGAACATCAAAACAGGAGGGGGGAGGAGGGGAGAAGGATTAAAAAAACACCCTGGAAAGAAAACCAAAGTGATGCCACAGAAGAAAGGTGAGAAAGTGGGGTGCTGAATCCGTCTATTTATGATGTCTGTGCTCTTGCCTGTGCCTTGGGGCATGGAGACCTCAGGGTTGTGCTAAGAGATCATGTCATTCATGCCTTTGCCAGAGCTCTGTCAGCAAGTCGGCAGCTGCCACCATAGTCTGATGACCCTGGTGTGAACAGCAGAGCACTCTTCACTTTTCACATCTGAGCTTGGTTAAAGCTGACATCAGATTAAATAACGGCTTATCACTACTTGAACCCAAGCTGCAGAGTAATTAAGAGTTCACAGTTATGCTCTCAGTTGATCATGAGTGAGGGAAGGAGAGAGACTTCAGTCTGGCAGCTGGGACCTGTAAGAGCGTCATTCTGTGATGAAGAGGTTCGTTTTGACTTTCCCTTCAAACTGCTGGGTATGTCTGGGTGTTCAGGGCCTGATTAAGGATCCACTGAAGCTGGAGAAAATCTGGAAAATAAAATCTACCACCTGCTGTCCCTAAGTGCGTGGGAGTTGAGGAGGAAAGTGAGGAAGCGCCTTGGGGCTTCCTGGTAATTGCTTCTTGCAAAATGCTCAGCATCGCCTTCTTTCTAAGCAAAACCCCAGTCCTTTTAAATGTTCTTTTGTTTATAACGGGATTCATTGCCAGTGTGCAAACACAGATGATGTTTTATATAATTTGTAAATAATTTATATACATATGATACTGTGACTATGGAAAGACTCCAGCAAACTTAAATTATTACAGAGACAGAGATACAGTACCATAAATGCATACAGAGAATTGTACTTTGAGGCTGTCTGTAACATACACCTCTCCTTCTGTGCCCTGTTAATTTTACTGGGAAATATTACAAGTTTCCACTCTACACAGAAAAAATTATCCACAGTAAACTGGAGAGTGAAATCCATGAATTAATTTCTTTATGAACATAAACTTTAAAATTTTCAAAAACAGTTTCCAGGATCTGTTCTTACTTGCATATATTTGATTGTAAATTTCACAAACACTGTGACAGTTTTGTTATAAAGCTGTGATACAAAAATAATGAAAAAATGAATTAGGTTTTTGAATAAATGAAAGATTAGAATGATTTTAGTAACACCTTTTTAAACAGGACTTGAACTACCTGCATTGCAGTGTAATATCTTTTGGCTTTAAAGTGAGAGTTTATATAGTTTGTTGAAATGTAATAGCATACAAATATTTAACATTTAGTGAAGATGTAAGTTATGGTCATTTTCTTTCATATATTCATGGATTCACAGATTTGACAGAGTTGGAAGGGACCTCTAGA
>BJBW01011801.1:26164-37621 GCA_004320125.1 Scolopax mira
CTCCACAACCTCCCTGGGCAGCCTCTTCCAGGGCTCTGGCAACCTCACTGTAAAGAAGTTTTTCCTCATATTTGAATGGAACTTGCCATGTTCCACCTTGAGCCCACTGCCCCTTGTCCTGTTGCTGGAAACCACTGAAAAGAGCTCAGCTCCATCATCTTTCAACCCACCTTTAGGAACTTGTAAACATGGATAAGGTCTCCCCTTAGGCTTCTCTTCCCCAGGCTAAAGTGTCCCAGGTCTTTGAGTCTTTCCTCATAAGGGAGGTGCTCCAATCCCTTAATCATCTTGATTGCCGTATGTTGGACTCTTTCCAGTAGTTCCATGACCCTCTTGAACTGGGGAGCCCAGAACTGGACACAGTATTCCAATTGTGGCCTCACTATTGCAGAGTAGAGGGGGAGAATGAGCTCCCTCGAACTACCGGCCACGCTCTTCCCTATGCAGCCCAGAATCCCATTGTTCCTCTTGGCATTGGTGCCTGGGGTACTTCCTCCCCAGGTGCAGGACCCGACATTTGTCCTTCTTGAACCTCATTAGGTTCTTCTCTGCCCAGCTCTCCAGCCTGTTCAGGTCACTCTGGATGGTGGCACAGCCCTCTGGAGTGTGCAAGTTTGATATCACTGGCAAACTTGCTGAGGATACATTCTGTTCCCTCTCACAGGGTATTGATGAATATGTTGAACAGGACTGGGCCGAGTATTGACCCCTGGGGGACACCACTGGTTACAGGTCTCCAACTTAACTCTGCTCCATTAAGGACAACCCTCAGAGTCCTGTCACACAACCAGGACTCAATCCACCTCACTGCCCCCTCATCAACTATACTTCCTTAATTTTCTAATGAGGATGTTGTGGGAGAGAGTGTCAAAAGCCTTACTGAAGTCAAGGTAGAAGCCACCTGCTGCTCTCCGCTCATCCAGCCATCTAGTTATAACACGATAGAAGGCAATCAGATTGGTTGAACATGATTTACCCTTGGTAAATCCATGTCGACCACTTCCAATAACTTCTTGATCTTCAATGTGCTTGGAGATGACATCCAGAACAAGTTATTCCATTATTTTCCCAGGGACAGAGGTGAGACTCTTTGGCCTGTATTTCCCTCGGTCCTCCTTATTGCCCTTTCTCTGGACTGGTGTGATATTTGCCTTCCTCCACTCCTCAGGCACTTCTCCTGTTCTCCAAGACCTCTCATAAATGATGAAGAGAGGGTTAGCGATATCATCTGCCAGTTCTCTCAGCACTTGTGGGTGCATCCCATCAGGGCCCATGCACTTATGGATGTCTAGTTTGGCCAAGTGGTCTCTAACCCAGTCCTCCCCAACAGAAGGAAAGTCTTCCTCTCTCCAGACCATCTCCCTTGTCTCCAGAGTCTGGGATTCATGAGGGGCAGCTTTGGCAGTGAAGACCGTAGCAAAGAATGTATTCAGCAACTTCGCCTTCTCTGTGTCTTTCACCATCAAGGCACTTACCTCATTCATCATTAGCCCTAAACTTCCTTTTTTTATATATATATTGAAAAAAGCTCTTCTTATTATCTTTAACTGTTGTTGACAAGTTAAGTTCTGCTTGGGCTTTCGCCCTTCTGTTTTCCCCTGCATATCTTCACTACACCTTGATATTGCTCATGAGTAACAAACCCCTTTTTCCAGAGGTTGTCCACTTTCTTTTTCTCCCTGAGGTCCAGCCAAAGTCCTCTATTTAGCCAGACCGGTCTTCTTCCGCATCTGCTCGTTTTATAGAACATGGATATGGCCTTCTCCTGAGCTTTTGAGAGTTCCTTCTTGAAGTACGACCAGCCTTCCTGGGCACCTTTGCCCTTCAGGACTGTCTTCCTGTGGACACTCTCAACCACGTTCCTAAACAGGCCAAAGTCTGCCTTTCAAAAGTCCAAGGTAGCAGATCTTCTGGCTCCTTGTCTTTCTTCTGCAAGAATCGAAAACTCTATGATGTCATGATCACTCTGCCCAAGATGCCCTTGAACCTTTACATTCCCCACAAGACCACCTCTGTTAACAAGCAGAAGGTCTAGCAGGGCACTTTTCCTGGTTGGCTTGTTCACCAGTTGTGTTAGGAAGTTGTCTTCCACACACTCTAGGAACCTCCAGGATTGTTCCCTCCGTGCTGTGTTATATTTCCAGCAGATGTCTGGGAAGTTGAAGTCCCCCACAAGAACAAGGGTGAGTGACTGCGTGAGCTCTTTCAGTTCTCAGTAGAATGTTTCATCTACTTCTATGCCCTGGTTTGGGGGTCTGTAATAAACTCCCATGATGATGTCTGCCTTATTGGCATTCCCCTTGAGTCTGACCCATAAACACTCTACACTGTCATTCCCATTATTAACTTCTAGACATTCAAATGTGTTTCTAACATAGAGGGCCACCCCACCACCTGTCTTTCCTTGCCTATCCCTTCTGAAGAGTTGGTAGCCATTGACTGCAGCTCTCCAGTTGTGTGAGTCATCCCACCATGTTTCTGTGATGGCAACTATATTGTAGTTTTCCTGCAGTACAATGGCTTCCAGCTTCTCCTGTTTGTTGCCCATACTGTGTGCATTGTGTAGATGCACTTGATCTGGTCTCCCAATTTCACTCCTATTCTTGGCCCTTTTCCCCCAGGCTCATTATCATTGGGTCTGGTTTTATCCTCTTCTCCCTTCACTTCTAGTTTAAAGCCCTGTGCAAGAGCTTTGTTAACTCTTGGCCTAATACCCTTTTCCCTGTCGGGATAGGGTTTTCCTATCATTCTCAAGCAGACCTGGTGTCCTGTAAATGAAACTATGGTCTGAGTACCCAAAGCCTTGCTGAAAGCGCCAGTTATATAAATATATATAACCTGTCAATAGGTTTAGTTTTGTTGTTGATATCATTTAGACTCTGTTGAGTATATTAACACTATTGTTCACATCATTCTTGTGAAACAATTGTTGTTTGACAAACCTAGGATTTTCACCTGGAAGGAAATGTAATTTTACTTTCTGTGGATGAATTGATCTAATTTTTCCTTATTATTTGTCATCCTCAGCATGATCACTTTTAACATGCTATAAAACAGGAAGCCTGAATTTTGAAATGCAATTTAATAAAGTTTTTGCATTAAGTTAATTATTTTACATAGTCATTTGTTTAATATAATGAAGAAATCTGTTAGGCTTGTCTGCTGGGATTTGTATGTAAGCAATTTGCAAGAAAACCCAGATTATTCTAGTTTTAGTTATAGGTCTTATGAAAAGATATAAATATCCTGATGTATGCTGTATATGTATACATATAAACACTAATGGATTCATTGAACTTGTCATATTCATAGCATCATTCTTGAATTTAATGATGAAGACTTCAGTTCAAGTCTTCAAGTTAACGAAGTGTAGAAATGGGGTAGACTTATAACTCAAACAAAACCAAGCCCAATTAGACATGTTAGCACATAAACCCATAAATCATTAGATTTTCATCTGAGAGTTTTGTTCTAAATGTTTGATTTGATCCACATCAAATAATTCTTTAAAATTCCCACTGCAGATGACTTCATAATTTAGACTGTATGGTCTTCATTTT
The DNA here is from genome assembly GCA_004320125.1 of Scolopax mira. Classification (NCBI taxonomy): domain Eukaryota; kingdom Metazoa; phylum Chordata; class Aves; order Charadriiformes; family Scolopacidae; genus Scolopax; species Scolopax mira. Next base: position 29,725 of record BJBW01011801.1, read on the forward strand.
CCATCTCTTCCATGGATTCTTCACTTTATCCTTGACAATTGCCAAACACTAAACCTAAAACTATAACAGTGCTTGTTCTACCAAGAGTTTTAAGAAGATTAATTAATTTCTGAAAGCAAAAGAATATGGTGTAAATTCTTAATTAAATTTACTTTTTTTTTTTCAGATTAACTACATTTAGTGTACCCATAGAGTAAAATAAAGTTTTTATAATACTCTAAGAGTAACTAATATAAAAGCCAGTGCCTTCTGTGAAAATTATTTGAGCAGTGCAGAACAGAACTCTGAGTCTGCAGTCCTCTACTCACTGTTCTTTCCTTTCATGTTTACTATTGTGTTAAATCATGTATGGGTGAAGGGTCCTAATATTATTAGGAAGATGGAACAGGAGATCTTGTTTCTTAGTTTAGAATTGCAGGGCTTCCAGCACTTATAGAACATTTTTCCTTCTGCTTAAGAGGGAGGGGGGAAATCACCTTACTTTCTTGAAGTCTTTCTATTTGTGGTGTGTTGTTCAGGTCAAAATACTAAGTGCATGAGATTGCTATTAGCTCTAATTATTAGAAGAAAGAAAGCAATAGGCTGCAGTCTTCATCAATCCCATGTAATGCAACAGTTAAGAAAAGATGTAGCAACAGGCTACATCATGTTAATCAAATCAGGATTTCAAATTTCAGAGATATGGTGTCAAGAAACATTAGGGTTAGCATGACTAAGGAGGGCAGTTAGCTACTGTTTTGTCCTTAATGAGATCAGGTTTCTGGAGTTTTTTTGTGCTTTAACCTGAGGCTCAGAAAGTATAGGCAGTTACACATCCAACCCTCAGAGGAATATTCTTGGTGTATTCTTTGCCTATAATACTTTTAAGGTCTTTAAAATATTGTAGCCTAGAGATGGAAGTGATAGAATTAATAATCATAAATTTCATAATTTTATTAAAACAAGTATATGTCCTTGAGAGAAACCTCTGCTGACTTTCTATTTCATCCATGCAAATATCTAGGATTCTTTCATTCTCCTGTTCTAACACTCAAATGTACTCTCTTGGGACATTTCATTCATCCTGTAGTGCTGTGACTGCCATTGTGTTCTATAAAGAAGCATTTATTTAGCTATACTTTTTCAGCCAAAAAGAAGAGACAATAACCTAAACTTCCACAGGTATATAATCACATGTTTTAGGAAGTCCACTACTGCAAATGTGTCTATGTGCATAGTAGCAATTTTTCTGTTGCGACTTGGGTTTTGTATTATAGCATCTTTTTGTTTAGACTCTCTATGGCTTAAAATACTCAGAAATCCTATTCAGTCAAAAAGATGAACAGTTAAAAAAAGACCATTTCTTTTTTTCTAGTGCACTTCTAGATAATCTAATATATCTAAAAATCCTTTGGATATGCACCTAGAATTGCTGACATCCTGTAATACTTAAAATGCCCTAAAACTTTAAAGTTAAAAATATTTTTATTTCTTAAATTCCAAATTTAAAACTATCTATATAATCTAAAGGATGGTAAAATGCTGAACAAAAGAAAATCTTTTTGCTTTTTGCTCTGATTCTTAAGATATATTGTTTCATCTGAGAGTTCCCTTTGATTTCAAGCACAGAAAAATGAACAGCTGTTCTCATTAATAGTAGAAAGAGGAATTACTTTATTTTTTAAAGTCTCTGAACTAGTTCTGTACCATCCCAGGCAATTAACTATCCATAACAATCTTCAACATCATCCTGTAAACGTTCCATCAAGTATAATTTGGGCACAGAAAAAGAATCAGGGAGTTGCTGAACTACATCTTTAATAAACGATTTCCTTGCAAAGTTACTCAAGTGTTACTGTCAACTAAGCTTCATATCTCTTATCATCCTCATAATCAGCTAGCTGTTGAAGATCATATATAACACAGGCTTGCCATTTGCAAAGCTTCACTTGAAAGACTGATGCCCTTGGTGGCATAAATTGTGACCACAGTTCTCAATCAGTGAGACTCATCAGAAATATGTGCTGACATCACATTTCTGCATTTTACTATAGAACTGACATTTATGCCATTTATTGCCAAGTGAGAGATGAAGCAAAAATAAAGGACTAATGAAAGATGTCATTAAACTTCCAGGAAAGTTTAAGTCCTGAATTTAAATGGAACTGCACAGGTGATACATAGGAAATACACCACCAGTCAACCCCAAAACGTCAGGGATGAGAGGGTGGTGGTCCTCTAGAGAAGAACCCTTGAGGTCCTCTGTTAAGAGCATAAAGAGGAAGAGGTTACACAAACATGATGGACTCTGACTGCCCTGCTCTCAGTATGATTCAGGAACATGGAGCCAGGACTCTGGGCTGCCTAACTCCCACCAAATTCCACAGATTAATAAATTAGTGTATATTTGTTTTGGTGCATGGAGGAAAGAGATCCAATTGTGTGAGGAGGAGACATCCAAAGAAACTGACAATGTAGATAAGTCTTTTGGCATTCACCAAGGAAACTTGATTTCCTAACAGAATCAATAACAAATTAAAAAAAAGTCTGGGTTAGGCTTGGGAATTTGGACTCATAGGTGGTTAATCCTCAGATTTTTATCTGAAGACCATGTTGTCTTTTTCTGTAAATGGTGTACCAGTAAAAAAAAAAGCAGTAAAAGGGAACATTAGCTCTTTCTCTCTCTCTCCCCCCATGCCCCTTCTATCCAACTTGCCCCTGATTGACATCTGAGACTTAAATTGCAAATAAATGGTCTCCCTTAGGAGAAAGTCCTATTTATTGCATCCTTAGAACACTTTCCATAATGCCTGTAGGGGAGGATTGGATTAGAGCCCACTTGGCCAAACTAAGCATCCATAAGTTCATGGACCCTGATGGGATCCACCCACAAGTGCTGAGAGAATTGGCAGATGATATCGCTGAGCCACTCTACATCATTTATGAGAGGTCTTGGAGAACAGGAGAAGTGCCTGAGGACTGGAGGAACGCAAATATCACACCAGTCCACAAAAAGGGCAAGAAGGAGGACCCAGGGAACTACAGGCCAAATAGTCCCTTTTGAGACTCTCTCACACAACATCTTTATTAGAAAGTTAAGGAAATATGGGCTAGAAGAATGGGAAGTGAGGTGGACTGAGTCCTGGTTGTGTGACAGGACTCTGAGGGTTGTCCTTAATGGAGCAGAGTTAAGTTGGAGACCTGTAACCAGTGGTGTCCCCCAGGGGTCAATACTCGGCCCAGTCCTGTTCAACATACATCAGTACCCTGTGAGAGGGAACAGAACGTATCCTCAGCAAGTTTGACAATGATATCAAACTTGCACACTCCAGAGGGCTGTGCCACCACCCAGTGTGACCTGAACAGTATGGAGAGCTGGGCAGAGAAGAACCTAATGAGGTTCAACAAGGACAAATGTCGGGTCCTGCACCTGGGGAGGAAGTACCCCAGGCACCAATACAGGTTAGGGATGGATGTTCTGGGAAGCATTAATGAGGGAAAGGATCTGGGTGTCTTGATAGATAACACACTTGCCATGAGCCAGCAATGTGCCTTTGTTGCCAAGAGGAACAATGGGATTCTCGGCTGCATAGGGAAGAGCGTGGCCAGTATTTCAAGGGAGCTCATTCTCCCCCTCTACTCTGCAATAGTGAGGCCACAACTGGAATACTGTGTCCAGTTCTGGGCTCCCCAGTTCAAGAGGGTCATGGAACTACTGGAAAGAGTCCAACATACGGCAATCAAGATGATTAAGGGATTGGAGCACCTCCCTTATGAGGAAAGGCTCAAAGACCTGGGACACTTTAGCCTGGGGAAGAGAAGCCTAAGGGGAGACCTTAACCATGTTTACAAGTTCCTAAAGGGTGGGTTGAAAGATGATGGAGCTGGGCTCTTTTCAGTGGTTTCCAGCAATAGGACAAGGGGCAATGGGCTCAAGGTGGAACATGGCAAGTTCCATTCAAATATGAGGAAAAACTTCTTTACAGTGAGGTTGCCAGCGCCTGGCAGCTGGAAGAGGCTGCCCAGGGAGGTTGTGGAGTCCCCTTCCCTGGAGATCTTCAAGACCCGCCTGGATGTCGTCCTGAGTGATGTGGTCTGGGTGTTCCTGGTTTAGCAGGGGAGTTGGACTAGATGATCTCTAGAGGTCCCTTACAACTCTGACAATTCCACGATTCCACGATTCCATGATCTGAGCAGAGATATCTTCTGCACTATACAGTAAGTGTTGTCTGACTTCCTCTCCCTTGGTTACTCAGAATTACAGTCTCCGTAATATTGTGGAGAATAAAGATGACATGGTACTGCTTAGTTCAGCCATGCACGGCCTTTATATTCTTTTGTTATTCCAGTCCATCAAAGAACTGGCAGAATCTCTTACATAGTCTCCGTGTGATATTTGTGAGGGGGGCTGTTCATGTAGGCTGTAATAATAGATTTTGAAATATCACACTAACTTCAGTTAATACAAACATGACTGCTAGGAACAGAATTTCCATTGTGTGAGAACAGTAATGCACTTTCTTTTGTGTGTACATGTCTAAAAATCTTGTTTAAATAGTGCTTTCTTCTCTGTGTCAAGCAGTTATACTTTCAAAGATAGTTGCCTTCTCAGTATTGTCTTCACTGTAAACTTTTGGCTTCTGAATGAAGCCATATTAACTGAATGAAAGCTCTGAAAGCTTCACAGTCTCTGATACAATTGTGAAGTGCTCTTCTGTGCTGATAACAGCGATGTTAACAAAATGTATGTTTGACATGTATGACTGGTTTTGCTGAAGGCTTATTTTTAAGGCTTATATTCATTCAGCAACAATTGGAAAGTTCTTGTTAAATGGTAGAGAGCTTTAGGAAAAAGAGAGTATTTTAACCAAAAGTGTTATAATGTTAGCATACATACTCATACACTAAGTATAACACAGGAGAAGTTCAGAAGACTAAGGTAAAAAACAACCATATCAGCACTGACAAGGGTAATTCATTAAATTAGAAATGATGTAGAGAAGGTAAGTACATTCAGTTTCATAGGGCCCCATGGACTTTACCTGAGCATGATGAAAGAGCAAGGCCACTATGACCCATGAAATAGTAGTATGTGACTAAGGGGAGAGTCCATGATGCCTGAAGATAGCATCTTTAAAAGGAGCCAGGAAAAGTGTTTGGAGAAGTATGGTCTCGTTAATCTCAGTCCTTGAAAGATCCCAACCATGTTTTTTTTTTTAATCCATTCCAAGCACACTAAGACAGTAAGATAATCAGAAATCTGTGAATACAGATTTGGCAGTAGGAAATCATTCATGACTACACTGATCACAAAAGGTTGTGAAGATGAAGAGTGATGATGCAATATGCCATGATTAAGAATGTTTTTAACATTCTCCCATATCATTCTCATTTGGAAGTTGAGGAGAAATGAACTGAAAGAACAAACCGTCAGGTGGAATGAAAATGACTCGGACCTCCAAGCTCAGTTCAGTGTTTTGACATACAGTAGTGTGTCCCTAACAAGCAAAATAACCCAGGGCTTGCTGCTGAGGCCAGTATGACTTAATACTTTAATCATCAACCTAGACAATGAAGAAGAAAGTACTCTTGCCAAATTTTCAGCTGATAATAAATTTGGGCAAAATGTTTAATGGGCCAAATGGTAGAACTTCAGTCCATAGGAACTTTGAAAATTCTACTGCCAGACTTACAGAAACCTTATAAATTTCAACAAACAGAAGTGCAAAGTTTTGCATCTGAGAGTAATCTCATGGTGGAAATTACAGGGGCACAGGTGGGTACAGGCCAGGAACTGACTGGTTGAGTGGCAGCTCTGATGAAAAGGACTAGGAGGCTGGGGGCATCAGGTCAAAAATTAGTGAAAAGCATGTTCTTATGTTGTATAAAGAAAACTGCATAGCCAGCAGGTCAAGGAAAATTACTCTTTAGCTCTGATCAACACTAATGAGGCCATAACTGCAACACTATATTCAATTTCTGTCATACCATTTTTAGAGCAATGTTGGATTCTTCCAGCAGTGTATTACCAAAACTGTTAGGACAAGAGCATACAACTGATGAGAAGAAGTTAAAGGAACTCTTAAATGTCTTATTCATTCTGAGAGAGCACAGGCTGGGAGTAAAAATAGAATCATAGAATCATCTGGGCCAGAAGGGACCTTCAAAGGTCACCTAGTCCGACCACCCTGCAGTCACAGGAACACCTCCAACTAGACCAGGTTGCCCAGGTCTAATTGGTCTCTAAAAAGGTCTAATAGGAACCTACAAATAGGTATGGGAAAGTTACAAAGATGATGAAGATACACTTTTATGGGTAGCACCAGATGATAAAACAAGGGGCAGTTGCCACAAATTATAATTTAGGATGTTCAAAACTAATAACATAAAAACCTCTAATCATGATAGTAGTACCTAGATAGATAGGCAGATAGTAGATAATAGAAGAAGCTTAGCTGGAGAGGTTGTAAAATGTCCATCCTTGGAGCTTTGCAAGATTTAGATGGACAACCAGTGATGTAGCAATACTCTGTGGTTTGAATGGAGGCATAACTAACTGCCTTTACTACCTTACATAGCCCTTTATTTCTTTTAAAACATCTGGATAAATAGGATGAGTTGGTAATGTTAATTTTGTTTATTCTTTATGTAACTTGCCCTCACACTTCCGAATCTAATTGAAAACATACTTGCATTCATTTGAGACAGCCTATCACCCTGTGAGGAAAAATGTCATCATGGGATCCTCTCCAAGATTCTCTGGAATTTCAAAGTAAATGCATTTTTTTCTCATAGAGGTTCTCTTCTCTCAATATGTCTTTGTCATAAAAACAAGTCGATATTAGATGAACAAGCTCAAATAACATTTATTTTGAAGCACTCCCGGGTTTTTATTTGTTGACAAATTTTTAGTTTTGCACTAGACCAATAAACTAGATGTACAATATATTTACATGTAGTGAATGTTAATCTCAGTTAATTCTGCCAGTTTTGGCAGAGATTTACTGCCTGAATTCATGGTGTCAATGTAGATAGTTAAATAATTCAGATCAGTTTAGGATTTATAAATCCATTGTAAATCAGTCTCATTTGATGCAATTGAAATCATAATTTGGTTTACTCTTTCTTCAGAACAGGAGGTTCTACTTTGGGTTTAAATGGTCACTTTGTATCACAATATTATTAAATTCAGATTCAGGAAAAAAGATGACAAAAAGGAGATTTTTCATGGAGAAAATGTAGTAGTTCTGCTACTTGTTTATTTCTGTTGGTATGGAAAAGAGTTTAATGGAGAGCCATTATTGTTTTATATGCAGGACAAAACTAATGATGGTCTTGCATAGACATGAAAGAATGACTTTTATTTGATGTCATCAAAATGGTATTGACAGCAGACTACACAAAAGAAACTAGGAACATTTACATCATATCGATTCACCAATTTCTAAAAATTCAGCCCAAGAACTGTTGATGTAACTAAGTTTGAAGATTTTAACAAAATCAATACTTCCAAGAAAATTGGAACTAGTGGAGACTAAGTAGTGGAGTGGAGTAGTGGAAGAAGTGGAGACTAAAAAATAAATAAAGAAAGAAGCAATGCCTTCATATTTACAAAGCTGTCTAAAGTGACAATGCTCAATGTAAATTAATGGTTTCTATTGATCTAGAGAAGGACTGGTAAATCTCAATTTTTTCTGATCAAAAGTGAAGGTTTAAAAATTGAAATTATTAAAAAACACTTGAATTTACCAAAAATAAGCTGTCCCGGTTTGAGGTAAAACCAACCATTTTTGTGTTCTGTAATTTTACATTTTAGTTAGGCCTCCTCTAACTCTCTGAAATTAACAGCATATTATGGAGCAAACTGCTCGTTCTCAGGATGATAAGGGCAATGTTTGTGCTAAGTGCCAAGGGATGG
>BJBW01011802.1:5419-15561 GCA_004320125.1 Scolopax mira
AGTGTGTGACTGCAATAATGGAAAAAAGAAGAGCAGGTGCAGAGGGGGTGTGGGGAGGGAAAGGAGCCCGGGGCAGCGATGCTCAGCACCACAGTGGGCAGAGCCAAGCCAGGGGACACTGATGGACAAACGAACCCTTGATGGGCACCAAGTCACTGGGGTCTCGGGTTAGTGCAGTCCAATTCCTTGGCTTAGGAAAAGCATGTATCTTGGAGAAATCAGGCAACGGGAGAAGCCTGAACCCACCGAGCACCGAGCCAAGGAAGTGCTGGGGGATTGATGAGCTCATTTCTCCGCAACAGCGGGGCTGGGAGAGGAGGACAAGGCTCCTTTTGTCTTCCACCCTGAACATCCCCTGCTTGGGGAAGGGAACGTTGGCCCAGAGATGCTCTGCCCCAGGGCTGTGGTGTCCCCTGCTGCCGTCCCCCCCACCCTAGAGCCCAGGGAGGCTGCGGGGTGCTGGGGGGGGGGACCTTACCCGCAGGATTGGTGCCAAACTCCAGCTGGCTGCTCCACTCGGGGCTGCAGGACGAGCTGCCGGAACCGCACTCACTGGTCGCCTGCAGGGATCCAAGATGCCATGCGTGTCTCACCTCCTCCAGCCCGGACAAACCCCACCATTCCCCCCCCCCCCAGTTCACCCCAGGGTGCCCCATCACCACAGCACAACACCCCTGCAGATGTGGGTACATCCCCACCCCCCCCCAGCAAAGCATCTGGAGGAGACGGCACAATTCGGCTCCAGGACCCACTGGGGCCAGATGCTTTGGTGGCCATAAAAGCTGAAAAAAAGTCTTTTGGGGCTCTGGACAGGGAAGAAATGAGGCCACTTGCTCACTTCAGGTAAAAAAAAAGTGTCTCCTTACTCAATGACTATGACAAAGGGTTGGAGACAGAGAAACATCCTTGGGCAGAACAGCTTTTTTCTTTCTGAAAATCACCTAATCAGGCTCATTAAAAATGTCAGGCGGGCTGGACACCCTCAGGCCATCCCAAGGGGATTTCCAGGCAAGAACTTCTAGCAGTTTGATTTGTGGACTGGGGGCTATTTCAGAGAAAAAGAGCTGACAGCCTGAAAAATGAGAGCGTTACTCTGCAAAGCTCTGAATTAACCTTTTTTCGGTGCGTGTCTACTTAGAAGTGGCTGCCAACCCTTGTTAAACCCAAAATATGATTTATAGGGGCAACCCCAAAACCCAACTATTTGTACCAGCCTAGAAATGGCCCCTTGGGTCTACTAGCTCATGGCAGCAGAGGCTAATTAATTAACATTTGGATTTATTTACTACTGAAGTAGGAAAGTCTTAAGGTATGTGGTTTTTATTCCCCCAAAATCTTGGGTTTTGCACTCAATACATGAAGTCCTGGAAGAAGGCTCAGAGCAGCAGTGACACAGGAATTCCTCAGTGTGTGTCCTGGTTTGGGCACCTTTGCAGGGGCAGCCAACAAATCCACCCCAATCAAACCCAAATGGATACACAGGGAAGTCCTAAGAATATATAGGATGGAGCTTAAAACCTTTTTCAGTCTTTTATTCGGCTCTAAATATTGGGCTACCCGGGTACCTGCTGGTTTGGTCCCTTAAATCCCTTAGTCTGAAAGGAGATGAATCTCTGTGAATCCCAGTTTTTTGTGCCTCTTATAAAATCCCTCCATATCCATATCCATACTCATATCCATATCCATATCCATATCCATATCCATATCCATACCATCTATATTTATTTCTACATCTATTTATATCACCTATACCTAGAACTATAGCTATATATTTCAATATACAAAGCCTTAGAGCATCAGGGAAGCACATGCCCAGACACATCCCCAGAAATCTGAGGGCAAATACAAATATCTCTCAAAAATTTGGTTAAGCCACCAAATTCCTGGGGTGAGATTGGGGCTAGCTCACAGCATCTCTGCTCGGGGCTGAGGGAAGACACAACCACTGTGAATATCCTCTGGATGAACCAGCACCTTCCGTATGAGAAACCGGAGGTGGCCCCACACCACCCCCTTGTCCCCTGCCCTGTCCCCTGCCCTGGTCCCACCCCGACCATCAGAGAAAGTCCCCATGTCCTGGCTTGTTGTTGCACTGGTGATGACAGGGCAGTGGGGAGAAGGAGAGAGAGAGCTCTGACCCCTGGGGGGTGTCGCAAGAGGCAGCAGGTGGTGTTTGGTCTGTGATTTTGTGGGTTGTCTCACTTTGCAGGGAGAAACAGGAGCGTGTGCGTGTGTCCGTGAGCAGGAGGATTTCATTTTATTTTGTATTTTATTTGTTTCATTTAGTTTTATTTTTTTTAATTTAATTTTGTTTAATTTTATTTTACGGGGGGTTTATCTTGTTTTTTCTCTTTATTATAGCAGTGTCAAACTCAAAGCAGTGTCCAGTGCTGGACCATGCAGCTCCCACCACATCCATCCATCAATAAATAGATGGACACAGAGGGAGACACGGTCATCGTCCCCTTTGTGCCAGCACCTGAGACCTGTCTGGGCCTGGGTCATCGCTGTCCTGAGCCTTCCTGCAGGACACGTTGACCAGCCCATGATGGCAGCACCTGCCTTGTCCCCAGGGCTGGGGATCCCGCTCCCACCAACAGGACCCAGTGCCCCAGAGCTGGCCATGACACCTCTGCCTGGTGACACCCCTACGGAGCATCGCCCCCCATAAGTCATCACCCCCATGAGCAACACCCCCACGTCCATAGCGCATCACCCCCATAGAGTGTCACCCCCATCGTATCACACACCCCCACAGAGCAGAGAATCACCCCCACAGGGCATCACCCTCCCATAGAGTATCACCCCCAGAGAGTATCATCTCTACAGATCACCACCCCCATAGGCCACCACCACCATAGGACATCACCCCCATAGAATGTCACTCCCATAGAGTATTACCCCCACACATTATCACCCCCACTAGAGCAACACCCTCATAGGACATCACCCACCTACAACATCAACCCCATAGAGCATCTCCCCCTTAGGGCATTACCCCCCTTAGGACATCACCCACCTACAATGTCAACCCCATAGGGCATCACCCCCCATAGAATGTCACTCCCATAGAGCATGACCCCCACAGAATATCACCCCCCTAGAGCAACACCCTCACAGGGCATCACCCCCATAGGGCATCACCCCCTTACAATGTCAACCCCATAGGGCATCACCCCCCATAGAATGTCACTCCCGTAGAGCATGACCCCCACAGAATATCACCCCCCTAGAGTAACACCCCTATAGGGCATCACCCCCCTACAACATCAACCCCATAGGGCATCACCCCTTAGGGCATCATCCCTTTAGGGCATCACCCCCTTAAGAGCATCACCCCGTGCTGGTCCCCAGCCCAGGTTTGGGATCCTGGGGGAGGCGCAGCAGCACTTACCCCGGTCTGGGGGGCGGTGGGTCTGAAGCGCAGGTCCTGCTGCTCCCGCTCCTGCTGGTTGAGGGAGCTGAGCAAGCTCTGCAGGCGCTCGATGTACTGGATGGCACTGCGCAGGATCTCCACCTTGGGCAGCCGCTGGTTGGGGTTCAGCAGGGTGCTGCGCTTCAGCGCCTCGAAGGCTTCGTTCACCTTCTTCAGCCGGCGCTTCTCCCGCAGGGTGGCTGCCCGTCGCCGGTCGATGGAGACCGTCTTCCTCTTGCAAACCTTGCAGGCCCAGGGCAGGCACTGCCCGGGACAATGCTCAGGCAGGGATGAGTCCTTCTCCTCCAAAGCCCCCCTGCCATCGGGGCAGAGGGCCACCTCGGCCCGCTCGGGGAACGCCGCCGCCTCGTAGCCCTGCAAACGGGAGCCCAGGAAATTTTCCCCGTCGTAAAAACGCTGGTCTGGGAAAAAATAAGGGTTGGTCTCGAAGAGCTCCATTGGGGCGTGGGGGGCTCGGGGATGTGTGTGCGGGTCGGGGACGGCGGCTCCCTCTCCCCACACCAACTGTTTGGTGCCATTTAAACCCCAGCGCTGGCATTAAATCACGGAGATAAATATAGAAAACCTAAAGGAAACCTGAGCCCGCCCTAAGCTGCTGCCTCACATCAAAACTTGTCCATCTGATTTCATGTGCTCCCCCCGCAGGGATTACACTGCCTGGACCACGGCCGTGCCTCAGGGGCGGGGGGGGTCTGGGGGAGCATGGTGTTGGGGGGCACAGCTTGGCCACCCCACGAACAGGGTCTTTGTTTGAGCCCAGGTGTGCCACCGGGGACATGGGTGGCTGCCAGCTCCCCCCCCCAGCATTCCTCTCTCATCTGGTCCCTTCTGTTACAGGCGGGTTGGGGGGAGCCTGTGGTGGCCTCATGGCCAGCCTGCCCTCATGGCCAGGGCAACATCATGGCTGCCCCCCCATATCCCAAGGCACCCCAGATCTGTGCCTTCCCTGTGGTGGGACCCAACACCAGCAGAACATCCTCCATCGCTTGGCTTTTCCCAGCTCCCCACCCCACTCTGCCCCACACGCTCCCCATATTTCCCATGAGCCCAGGTTGCAGCATAAAGACCATCCTGCTTCTGTTGAAGACGTGGAGAAGCAGAGGAATCTAGCCCCATGAGGGACGTCTCCATGCTGGGAGCACCCCAGAGTCCAGCCCTTTCCCTGTGGTCACCCCTGGCCGTACAGTCCCCATCCCGGTGCCAGCCCCAGTGCTCCACTGCCCATCCCTCCTGCCTCCAGACAGGAATGGAGCGGGCAGGAGTAGGCAGGACCACACCAGGCTTAGCCTGTCATCCACCATGGGCTTCCAGAAGTTCCTTGACTTAGTCCTTGACTGCTTAGTTCCTTGACTTAGTCCCAGAGCAGCATTTTTGGCGCAAAGACCATGTTCATGGATTCTCCCATTCACCACACCCAAAGGACACCTTCTCCCGGTGTCTCCATGCCCTGGCAGAGGAGCCAAGTGGGGATGGATCCCGTCCCACCCTGGCTCTGGCTCATTCGAGCTCATCTTTGGTACCGGTCTCTGTACATGTGGGTAACCAAAGCCCCAACACCACCCTGACGCACCCCTTTCCCAGCAATGACACAGTGTTCCCCACTTCCCAATGGGGAAACTGAGGCACAATAGGGACACAGCACGAGCAGCAGCGTGGGTGGGATTTTAACCCATCTCCAGCCCTTCCCTACCGACTGCAGCCACTTGACCACATCTCTCCAGCTTTGTCTTTAATTCAGAAGGGATTTATTATTTTTTTTCCACCAGGAACGTCAGAAAGCATCTCCCATCTCCTCCTATTCCTGCTCCGGGCCAGATTCCAGCCGAGGGATCGGTCAGTGGAAAGAATGTCAGCAAAGAGCAGGGCCAACCCTGCCGGGATTTTCCTTCCCCAAATCCCCCCTCCCTAGAGAGGCTTTGCCGTGGTGCATTCCCCGCGCCCACTACTGGCAGCCTCGCTCACTTTGGGTTGACTTTTTTGGATGCTCTTCTCTCATTGTAGTGATTTCTTTGAGGCCAGGAGCCTTTATAACACATCCTCACCCTGATTTCAACTCTCCTGGGGTGTCAGCCCCAAGTTTGCTGTCCCCATGGTTTTAGCATCTATAAAAAACCTGTAGTAAGTAAAGAAGGACTCATAGCCTTGAGTTTCAACCTTGGCAAAAAACCTGTGCTCCCCAGGGTCAATCACACCCCCAAAAAAATCAAGAAAGAAAGAAATCAGAGCACCAACTTGGCCTCTGTGTGAGGCAAAAGCACTAAAACAGTTACAAAGGGGCAGAATTTGTCCCTGAGAGTGCACAGAGGAGCCACCAGCAGGCATGAAGCTGAGGAGAGGATAACCTGAGCTCAAGGGCTTCCTATCAGCTTCGAATCATGATGTCAAGCAGCTTGACTCAGTTGTGGGGTCCTTTATCGGTGGCACTTGCTGTTGGATATGACCCTTGGTGAGCCCCTGGAGCTGCAGCCAGGTCCCTGGGCATGGGGTGCCTGCAAGACTGTCCTGGCTCTACCGTATAAATGGGCTTTTTTTAATTGCCATAGTGTGTTTGAGGATGAGGAACCCGGCAGTGACATAACTGGCTCCCTGGGGCACGTGGTGGACCCGTACAAGAGAGCGGTCAAGCATTTAGCACTTCATAAAACCAGGCAGCATTGGCAGAGCAGGCACCGGCCACCACAGTGGCTCTTCCCTGGCGAGGAGAGGGGCAGGGAGGGACAGGGGTCCAGCCAGCCCTGATGGACCACTGAGGCAACCAGTCCCCATGGCTGAGTGGGCAGTTGAGGCAGGAGGAAGCCCATGGAGAGAGGCAGGAATGGGCACCGAGGGCCAGCGCAGGATGGGGACTGGGGAAGAAGAACCCCACACTGGGGTGGCAACCCCAGCTCCTTTTGGGTGGTCTCTGCCAGGCTGCCCACCCTGCCACCAACACCAGGAGCTGGAATAATGCTGTGCCCACCCACCCTGCTCCTCCATCAGACCCTCCATCAGACCCTCTTTGCCAAGGATGACTCTCATCCCAGACATGGTGGGGAAGACAGCAGAGTCCGTGGGTCCAGTGGGCTCATCCCAGCAGATATCAAATCAGGGATAATGTTAACTGCTGGGCAAGTAGCCATCATGGAGGAATGCCAGTATCTGGGCTACTGGGGGGCTCCCACCATAGCCCACACCACCCTGAGCACCCTGCGAAGACAATGGCTGGGGAACAAACGATCTTTTCCTGGCTTTTCCGGGGTCCCGTGGGTGCCCATGGCGGCTGCGGGCTGCGCCCCGGGTAATTCGGAGCCAGCGGGGGATTAGGGCTCTGCTGCCGGCTGTCAGGTTATCCCGTGATGGATGGTGGCGGCTGGGAGGCACACAAAGGCCAGGCTGTGCAAGCCCCAGGCAGAACGTGCTGCGATCCGTCACGGGGTGACCTTCCCCGGCTGGTGGAGGCCTCGCGGGGACGGCTCACCCCGTCACCACCGGCGGGGACTGGCAGCCATGGGGCCCGAGCTAAAAATACCCATCCATTGAGAAAATCCCGGCGAGGAGGGTTTGTCCTTGCTCCTCCAGGGCAGCTTCTCAAGCCGGTGGCCAGACCCTTGGTGTGGGGTCGTGGAGAAACACCCGGGGGCTGACACAACTCTTCTGCTTTCCCACCTTGGGCAATGAGCTCGATTTGCTGAGTTTTGGGGGAAGCGCATTAGCACAAAGCTGGTGAGGGGTCTGGAGACCAAGTCTTGTGAGGAACGGCTGAGGGAGCTGGGGGTGTTTAGCCTGGAGAAAAGGAGGCTGAGGGGAGACCATCTCGCTCTCTCCAACTCCCTGAAAGGAGGGTGTAGCCAGGGGGTGGTCAGTCTCTTCTCCCAAGGAACAAACAATGGGACAAGAGGAAATGGTCTCAAGTTGCACCAGGGGAAGTTTAGGATCTTAGGAAAAATTTCTTCACCAAAGGGTTGTCAAATACTGGAATGGGCTGCCCAGGGAAGTGATGGAGTCACCATCCCTGGAGGTATTTAAAAGATGAGCTAAGTGACATGGTTTAGTGATGGTTTTTGTCAGTGTTGGGTTGATGGTTGATGATCTAGGTGGTCTGACAGGACCCTTCCAAACCCAGGCAATTCTCTCATTCCCTGTGGCAGCCTGGTCCACATCCCTCCTTGCTGCATGGAGCTGCATGGTCCCCGCACTGGAGCAGCAATGGTGGGGATGGTGCCAGCTGGCTCCTTCCATCAGAAACAGCAGGAAAGTCAGCAGGTTTTAGGGGCTGGCAAAGCAAGCTGGGTGCTGGAGGCAGCATCTCCACCCCTGGGGTGTGGGCACCATCCAGCTGATGAGGAAGGAGAGGTTGGAGGTGGCCAGGACCCAGCAAAGAGACTGTCCTGGTGGGATTTCATAGAGTCATAGAATTGTTTATGTTGGTCGGGACCTTTCAGACCATTGAGTTCAACCATCAACCCAACACTGAGAAAAACCATCACTAAACTGTGGCTCTATTTCAGTGCAGATCCTACCAAAATGCCCCTTCCAATGAGGCTCACCTTCCTGTGTTCCCCCAGGGCACCCCACCACCCCATCTCCCCTCTGGCTTTCCAGGCTGGCCGACATCCCTTCCTGCCGCGGTGAAAAGCTGTAACATATTTGGGAGCAGCTGCAGGCAGTGGGGAGATGCTTCGCCCTCTCCCCGCTCCCGGCCGAGGAATGCAGAGCAGAGCTCTCCTCCGACTCCCGGGATTTCCGACGTGCCTGCTCGCCGGAGATTTGGGATGGCGACAGCTGCTCGGCTGAGATGGGGCCACAGCAGAACCTGCCCCTGAAACCCCCTTCCCCAAGCCAGGAGCTTGGCACAGCCACCTCTCAGCCGGATGGGGGTTCAGGATTGGGTTGAGGTCCAGCCTGTGGGGAGCAATGGGGACGCTGTCCTGCCGTCTGTCCCCAGCCAGAGTGGGAGCAGTGGTGGAAGGACCATCCAACAACCCTTTCCTTGCCCATATGTGTCAGCTTGGCCAGTTTGGGCTCACTGGTGGGTTGGGAGGGTGGTGGGATGGGGATGCTCATGCTCCTGAAGCTCCATGTCCCCATGGGGCTCTGTCCCCATCTTGCCTCTCACCCCCACAGCCCTAGGCACCAGCCTCTGTGCCTCAGTTTCCCCGTCATGACATCAGGAATAACAACAAGGGTATAAAGCCTATCTTGGGAACAGTTGTATTTTGGTTGTTAATTATTGTTCCAGTTTTGATCTGGGATGGAAGGGGAGGTATCAACAGAGAGGTGTTGGTGGTTGAGCAACTCCCAGTCCATTGGATCCCAGTCTGGGGACAACACTGGGTGTCCCTACATGCCAATCCACTGGATCCCAATCTGGGGATACTAGTGGGTGCCCTCACCCATGGCCTGTTGCAATCATCCTGACCTACCAGTTACCAGTTACCTGGATCCCAGTCTGGGGGCCAAACCAGACACCTCAACATACCTGGAGTCTGCTGGCTCCCAGTCAAGGGACCATACTGGGTGACCTGACTCCCTCTGTTTGCCTACACTCATGGGGTGATGCTCTGCCCCACTGCCAGCACTAAACCTTCTGCACTTCTGCCCCACCATGACCTCCCTTGATCCATGACCCATGTCCCTTCCTCCTTCCCAATCCCAAACTGCAGCTAGGGGAGGGAGTCACCAGGGGGGACAGGACCCCCTCTAACGAACCCCACCCATTCCAGAGTCCCCCCATGGCAGGGACATCCCCAGCACGTGAGAGGCTGCTCCTCCATCCTCTGCACGGTGGCACTGGCTGGGCTGTCCCCACATGTGTCACGGAGGGACCCGTCAGGGGGGACTCTTGTTGTCAACAAGGGGCTGTTTTCCCCGGGGTGGGAGAGTCTGGCCCGGGCGAGCTGGGGGACAGGTGGGTGTTCGGAGGAAGACCCATGAATCCGGGGGATTCAGCAGTGACATATGGTGGCCATTTGACCCCCCCAGAGGGACAGCTGTCTGGGCCAGGAGGATGGCGTGAGGCCCAGGGACAGGACCTGGGGACAACGGTGTCCCTCGGCAGGGGATGGCCCAGAGATGGGGCATCTGGAGTCACACGGGGACCATGGAGGGGGGTCATGAGGGAGCCGGGCGACTGCCAGCCAGCTCTCCTGGGTGGGTGACCAACATCTTGTCCCCGTGGTGGGCACATTCTTGCTGGGGCTCATCCAGCCTCAGCTGGAGCTGATGCTGCGGGGTCAGGGTCCAGTGAACAGAGGGAAAAAGGAGTCAGTGACACTGATGTGAGGTTTTGGGGACATAAACTTCTGACTCCTGCATTTTTATGACCCTCCACCGTGTAGGACAGCAAATGTCCACACAAGGAGGGGTGACCTCCCCTGTATAGGGCAGCCCGTGGTAATTCAGAGAGCTGGGGAGGGAGGGCTGTTGGGATTTTGTGGCTTCAGGGTGGGATGCCCAAGGGGAGAAGGGATGGTGGACCCTCCCCATGACATGCCAGCGGTGATGCCGAACAAGCCGGTCCCCAGGGAGGGGCACCCAGCCCTTCCGGAGGGGCCTCACCCTGCAAATTCCCATCGTGGGGGGAGAGACTGGGGGCTCAGCCCACCCCAGGAGTGCCCAGGCTCGGTGTCATCCTCCTTCTCGGGCTGGTTTTCCCTCTCTCTGGGGTGTCCAGCCTCACGGGGGTGGAAGAAGGGGGGGGGGGGGGGCATGTCCCAGCAACCCCCCC
>BJBW01011802.1:15601-48959 GCA_004320125.1 Scolopax mira
GTCAAGTGGCTGGAGGATAATCCCGGCCCCACAGTGAAGAGACCTGGGGCGGGCAGGCAGCGCTGCACCCCATGGGAGCCCCCCCCAGCCCACCCACCCTGGGGTGCCCCCGCACCCCACAAATTGATGGAGCTGGACCACAGGCAGGGGAGATGAGAGCCGAGAGGATGAGGAAGAGCTGGGAGGGGTGAGGAAGGCTGGTGGGTTTTGGTGTAGGGAGGGGAAATGGAGTAGATGGTTTTTGGGGGGGCTTCCCCACACCCCATCGCGGGGCGTCCAGCTCCTTCCAGCTCGTCTCAGCCACCGAGGAAAGGCAACCCCTGGAACCCTGCATTTCAAAATGCCTTAAAATGCAAATTTCCAGAGTCCTGAGGTTGTGACGGAGGTTAAACACCCCCCCTCCCCCCCATTCCTTGGCCGGGTCATCCGAGGGTGCCCCGGGGCTGGGGCCGAGCTTGTTCCTCGCCGGGGGGGGGGGGGGGGGGGGGGGGGCGGGCAACACACGCAGAAACCATCATTTCCCGCAGCCGTTGCGGGGCGACTGACAGCAGAGGGCACCAGCAGCCCGGTTATCTGCGCGCCGAGCCCGGATTTAGGGCTTCTCACCCCAAATCAGAGACAAGCACCTCAGACCCCTTTGAACCCCTTCTTTACTTTTTTTTTTTTGGGGGGGGGGAAGGGTTCCCACCTCTCTCTGCAGGATCCAGGGTGCAGACCGAGCCCTTTGCCCAGGGAATGAGAATGGGGAGCAGGACCTGGAAAGCCTCGGGGTACCCCCCTTGTATCCAGCACCGGTTCCCCATCAGGGATGAGCCCCGCTCTTCATTCCCCACCCCCTGGGGAGAAAATCTCGAGGTTTGTTTTTTCCCGCAGCGTAATGACCCCAGCAGGTGCTTTTCCTGCCCTAGGGCTGAAAATAACTCCCAGGGTTTGGCTTCCTCCAGTTCCTGCCCCCCCCTCCCACTCCCCTCGTTCATCTTTTGGGCCAAAACATCCCAGTCTGGGGAGGGGAGGCTCAGAGGAAGTGGGGGGACTTCCCGGAAACCCTTTCCTTTGCGTTTTTGTGCTTGGCTAGAGATGAAATTGTCCCGGGGAAGGAATTTTTGACCTCAGCTCTAGCAGTCATGCTTGCCCTTAACTCTCTCTTGGGGAGCAACTCAGCTTTTATCCCATCAGGAGGGACAGGAATATATTTTGAGGTTTTTTTCTCCTCTTTTCTATTTCTCCTGTGGGAGCTGTGTCCTCTGTCCCTCACGGGATGCTCTTGCCCAGTGCCCATGTCACATCTGGTCCCTTTGGCCCTATGGATTGAATCACCTTTGGGGAGGAAAACAGCTCGGGGGGAGCCAAATCCCTCAACCACTGCATTTGTATTGGTCTTTACCATACTGAGAGCATTTATTTGGGGAAAATAAAGTTGAAACTGGGAGTTCCCAAGTGACTGTGCAGGTCCCTTGTCCCCAAGGGGTGGGGAGAACCTGGGGCAGTTTCTGGATTTTTCTTTCCCAGTGACATTTTGGGAAAGAAAAAGCTCCCCTTTAAAGCCAGGGGACACGCAGAGGTGCAGCATTCCCACTCCTGGCTCCTGCGATATTTTGGAAAGGCTGAGCATTCATGAACCAGGGGTTTCATTCTCCTTCTTCCCCACAGGAAAACCCAAGGGGAGGGGTCACCGGGGGGAGATTCCTTCCCCTGCTCCATCCCCACATCTCGGTCCTGGATGGAGGAGACAGAAACAGACGGCAAACACCACTTCAGCCAGGGCTTTCCATGGGAAAAGGCTGTTCCCAGGGGGGAAAGGAGAGGAATTTTGGGGTTAAGCACCCAGCTGCCTTCACAACGCCTGTCTGAGGTCTCTGCCCTTCAGCCCGGTGTTCTCCCAGCTCATCCCTCCCCTCAGCCTTTCCCAGCAAGGCGATGTCTGCGTCCCCCATTGCCTCTCCTCTGCCTCCCAGAGCTAGGAGAGTATCTGGGGGCCCTCAGCACCCCAAAAGCTGCATCCACCCAGCTGACAACCCTTGGCCTCCGCAACACTGAACCTCCACTGATGGGTCCCTACTTCTCCATCACCTCCAAGCCCCAGAGCCACACAGCTGTGGCAGTGCATCCCTGGGGCATCGCTGTGGCAAAGTCACCACCTCCCAGGGCACAAATACATACAGGGGCTTCCCACCCTGAGGCTGGGTAAGCCCCAAGATGGGTCCTGCACCCCAAATCCTCTCCACCCATGGGAGCAAAGGGAGGAAAGGCAAGAAGAGCAGCTAGGCTTCCTGCCCTGTGTCCATCGAGGCTGATGTGCTCCAAGCTCATGGCAGGGGACTTCTGGTCACGCATCCCCGAGGAAGGCAGCCAGCTGTGGGAACGTCGCCGCCGACCATCTCGGGGTTGCTCTGCAAAATGTCACATGTCCCACAGCAGTGTCGCCGTCCCAGAGAAACCATCCCCAGGGACCAGTGCTCGGAGGCTGTTTTCACCAGCCCTCAGGCCATCTGAGTAATGTTTGTGCTGCTCCACGGCCGTGGGGAAAGGGTCCCAGTTGGAAGAGTAGCAGGGAAATGGGGCAGAAGGTGGATTCCCTCTGATGATAAGGAATTTTTCACATCTTCAACAGGAATCTGTATGTTTAGGCACGTGGGAAGGGTTTAAACAGCTTTTCCTACAACACACAGGACCTGTCCTGGCTTAGTTTCTGGAAATAAAATATTCTTTGATTGGTAGGAAGAAAATAATTTAGGCAGCGGCAGAGCACAGGGCTTGGAGGAGTTGGAGGGGAGAAGAGCTTTTGTGTTGGAGGGTGGCAATGTGGTTACGGTCTATAAGTGTCTGAGTGGGGAAAAAATCATGTTACTGAAACCAAGAGCTGCCCAGCAGCAGAGAAAGATGCAGTAAGTGACAGCTGGAAGCTAAAAGCAGAGAATTTTAAAATAGAAATATGGGACATGTTTCCAAAGCCAGAAATACAAACTTTGGGAGCAGCAGCCACGGGGATATGGCTTTCCTTTGTGCCCCATGTGAGGGGGCACCTCTCTATCCCCACCCCAGGGACACCAAACCAGCCCAGTGCCATCCTCCTCCCATCACTGTCACACCTTCATCCCCTGCTTTCTCCTTCACCCCAAATCCTCAGCTTCCCCTGCCCCTATGGAGTATGGGGGGGTAAGAACCCTTGGCCTCCGGTTACTGCAGCCCCAGGTCTGGCTCTTCCAGGCACAGCACCCCCTCATCTCTTCATCCTCTCCCCAAAATCCTTCATATATCCCCCAAAATCAATTAGAAAATTATTATACCAGCTCAGAGATCCATCAAGGGAAGAGGTTCCCCTCATTCATCTCTTGTAGCAAACCAGGATTTGCAGAAGCCACATTTTTCTTCTTACATTTTCTGCCTTTTAATTTGTTTTTCCTTTCCTGGGAAGTCGCTGTTTCACGGGATTCTTTGCCCCAGAAAGATCTGTCATCACTGCTGTGTGCTTCGGAGCACTTACACCACCCTCCTCCCTCCCCACGGCTCGGTGCCCACAGGGCTGGAGGTAGCAAGCACAGTCCTGCCTCCCCACAGGTTACTTCAAATAAAAAGAGGCTAAACAAAGCACTGGCTTGTATAAGGGGGTGGCCAGGGAGTGGGGACAAAGGAATTTAACCATTTTAAACTGTTTTGCAGGGATGGAAAGGTTTAACCCCCTCCTGCACCACCAAGCCTGCTGGAAGCAGTGGGCAGGAATAGCTCTTGGCCAGCAGCCTGGCTCGATAACACTCCCGGGGCTTCCAGGGGATTAAAATAAACCCAGTGCGTGTGAGGAAGATGCAGCAATGAAGAGGCAAAGGGCCTGGATTGGGGCACGGGGGCAGCCACCGTCACCCCGCTGCGGGCACGCTGCAGAGCGGGCGAGCGGGGCAGACCTCTGCTCCACCCCACGGCTGTGCCAAGGAGGGCGCTGGCAGAGAGCTCGCCGGGGTTGGGACGTGGTTTCTCTTCCATCGAGTGATGTCTCAGCAGTTTTTCCCCACCAGGGAAGGGCTGAAACTTGTTAGTATCCTGCTGTGTCAGGCTGAGACCCAGCTGCCAGCGGGCAACATCTGGCTGGCATCGAGCCAGGCTTGGCCCCCGTGGCCACTGCGTGGGAACCTGTAGCCCCATGAGCACAGCAGCATCTCCTGGGGGCGGAGGGGAACCAGGGCACATCCTCACACCAGCATCCACATTCTGGGTGACCACAGTCACCAGCCGTGACTTGGTGTGGGCACCCTCGGCGTGGGCACCCTCGGCGTGTGGGCAGCGCTGCCTTAAAAACTGCCTGAAAACCTGCTCTGGGCTGCAGGGCTGGAACGCGCTGGGTGGAAAGGGTCAGCCCACAGGGAAGCAGCCCTTCCTCCCTCCCCCCTCTGGGATTTGCTGGTTTAAATCATCTCCCGGGAATTTTTCTCTACGCTGTGTCATTGCTGCTGAGTATCTGCTGCAAAGCCCAGTCAGGGCTGCATCACCCTGCAAAGAACGGTGTTCCTTGCTCCCCAAATGCCTTCCCGAGGGCCATGGATCCTGTTAAATGGGAGAGAAACTGGGCACAAGTCATGGAGAAGTCCTTTATCCAGAGTGAAATCTCTCTGGGGCTTGGTGTCACCCAGTGCACATGGACCAGTACCCCAGGGCTGGTGTTACTGGGCAAGCATCACCAGCACAGCAGAGGCATCCTTGGAAAAGCTCCAGGTTTTCTCTTTGTCTGCTCCTTCTTTTTTCACCTTGTGCCATCTTGTCTGGACCCACTGAACTGTGGCATTTGGAGGGGGGGGATCACTCACCCTAATTAGTATCTTGGGAAGACATCAGCCCTCCAAGCACACTGCCCCGAGCTGCTGGCACCAGCCATGCTCCTAATTAATTTTCCTAATTAAGAGGCCCCTTTCTGTGACCAGAAGGACTGTGGAATGATTCCCATGATGGAAGAGGTGGAGAAACCCTCCACTTCTCCTCCCCTGATCACCCGGGATGGTAGCATGGAGCTGCTCTTCCACATTGGTAAACTGAGGCAGGAGGGGGAAAGCTCAAACCCCCAAGAAAGACCAAAGACAAGATGGTGGAAATGAGCTCCCCACGCCCTGACTCACCTCCTCGGAAAAGCATTTCTTGGCTGCTGCTGAGCCCCGGGGGTGTTCAGTGGGGGTTTGCTCTCATCAGCCCAGCAGGGCTGGCTCAGCCGGCCCCGACACGCCAAAGCCTCTGGTGCATCACGCTGGCACGGAGCCGGGCACAAACCTGTCCCTCCTGCCCTGGCCAAGGTTTGGTCCTGCTCCCGTCCCGTGGGAGGTGGTGAGATGGAAAAGCTGGCGCAGGAATATTGACCCCGTGTCCTTTCTTTGCCCTCCTTCATCCCACCTCTCCCACTGCGCCAGGGGTGGCAGCGGGGATTTGCCTGGAGCAGCATCATCCAACACTTCTTTGGGATCATCACGACCCGTTGCAGCTCTCAGACCATTTTCTTCTTCCAAACCCCAGGAAGAGCCCGAAAGATCCAAATAACCTGCTGGGTGCCTGATGTTCACCAGAAAATGACCTTTCATAGCTTTTTAAGGAATCTCTGACGCTCGCCCAACCTGAGCCCTAGCCTGGTGTCCAGGAGGACGAGCAGATGACCCCATGGCCATCAGCAGATGACCCCAACCACCAGCACTGACCAGTTCAATCTTCGCAGCCTTTGCTACAGCACCAGGACAGTTTGCTTGGGTTTGTGGGAGACCCCCCCCACCCCCCTTTTGGCAGAGTTCCCAGCCAGGCAGCTCCTTTTTGGTGTAACACGGGCTTGGTTTGTTTTGGTTTTTTTTTTGTAGGGGTGCTGCTAAAATTAGATATGTTGGGGCAGGAGTCCAGGGAGGGGGGAACGAGCTGCAAATCCACTTAGGAAAAAGGAGTGGATTTTTAATTGCCCTGTTGGAGAGATTTGCATACAATTAGGCCAGGACCTGCCCGCCTTCACTTCCGCATTGCTCTCCCGTGATGAACCTGCTGGTTTTCCTGCTCAACTCCCAGCTGGAGGTTGATTGCAAGGACACTTGCCCTGGGAAGCCCGTGGGCGAGGGGTTTCGGGGTTTTTTGGGGATGCCCTTCCCACTCCCGGTGCCCAGCCTGAGCACACCCACCCCACACCTTGCTCCAGCCCTAAGTAGTGGCTTCCTGCAGGTGGTGGAGGGGGCGTGAGGAGCCGCGGAGGGAGATGCTCCAGCAAACGCCTCCCAAAAATAGCGCCGTGTTTACGTGAGGCCGCCAATCTCCCCTCGTCTCTCCGCAGAGCAAATCCAGCGTTCAAATCCAAATACTCTCTCCTCACCCTGCTGCAGCACAGCCCGGCGTGGCACACTGCCACCTCCCCTGGCCAGTCCTCGGGTGCTCAACCCCTCACCCCCACACCCAAGTCCTTCTGCTGGCCACTTGGCCATGGAGGTGAGGGGGAAGCCCACAGGCCACGGGAGGAGCCCAGCACTGGGTTTGTGATGGTTCCACGGCTCTTTCCATCCCTGTCTTGGGAGAGGTTGAGGGTCAGCCCCAAGGGACAGATCGAGGTGTTGGCACATCTGGCAGAGAGGCAGGACAGAGCAGGAGGGGACAACTCCAGCCCCAGGTGCCACCAGAGAAGGGAGAAAAGATGAGCAGAGGTGAGGGTGGGATTTAGGAGAATTCCCTTACCCCTAATCTGAGGTCCCTGCAGCTCCTAGGGAGGGACTTATATAGGATGAGCCTTACATCTCATCGGGGGCAATGTCTGGGCTTGGCTGGATCAGCTCCATCAGTCAGATTGAGCCCCCAAACCCAGACCAGGGGAGGGAATTTTGAGTGTGGCCATTTTCCCCCAAACTTCTCCCAAGACATGAAATAGCATCCGATCCAGCCTCAGCACCGGTTTTGGACCAGCATTTCCCACACACACCTTGGGACCACCATTGCCACCCCCACCTTATCTGGACAGACCCTCTGACACAGCCCCCTGTGCCTTCTGCCCTCCCCAGACTGGGGTGCAGCCCCCCTCCCCAGCACCCAGGGGTGCTGCTCAGAGGATGAAGGCTGCTGTGGGGCTCACCCCCCACCCACCCCAGCAGTGATTTTGGGTGAGATGCTGTCAGCCAGAGCCTGGGGGAGCACCCCAGCTCTTTGGGCTGGTTCTGGTCTGACTTGGGGCCTCTCCGTGCCCGGGGGGGGGGGGGGGGGGGGCGGGGGGGTACGCTGGGTCCTCGTTCATCCATCCCCCCACCCCAGCTCGGGCTCTGCCTCCATCCATCCTCCCTTCCCTTCCCTTCCCCTCCCCTCCCCGCACCCTCTGCTCACTCCCGGCTTCAAAAACCGGTTCTGGAACTAAAACCGGGACCCGACCGTTGTCGGGAGCTTGGGGGTGGCACCGGCTCCGCTGCTCTCCCCGCTCCCGGCTCTCCCCCCCCCCCCCCCCCCCCCCCCCCCCACATCCCCACCTCCTTTCCCGGTTCTTCCCGGGCCCAACGAACCCCAAATCGGGTCAGTCGCTCTTTAAACGGCTGGGAGGCTGCACCATGTGATGCTCCAGCTCCGGCTGGGAGCTGGCAGAGCCCGCAGGAGCCGAACGGTGCCGGGCACCGGGGGACCGAGCGCAGCCCCGCTCACCGCGGCGAGCCCGGTACCCGGGACCCCGAGCATCCCTCCGGCCGCGCCTACCCCCCCCCCCCCCCAAAAAAAAAGGATGCCTCCCGCCTTACCCTGCGGGTGAAGAGTTCTTTGCCTCTATTTTGGGGTGAGGACAACTGGAAACAAGCCCTCGGCTTGGCAGGACAAGGTGAGGTGGGTTGGGGGGGGCAGGCGGCTGCTGCCGGGGGAGGTCGGCGGGAGGAAGCGGCCGGAACCGGGGCGGGGGGGGAAACGGGGGCCCCGCTCCGGCTGCAGGGACTCTGGAGGACGGTCCCGAGGGACGTGGGGGGGCGGGAGGGGTGGGCTCCGGGACTGGCCGGTGGCTCCCGCTCACCCCGCAGCTCGGAGAGCGGTTGGGAAGCGGGATGGAGGTGGGTACAGGATGAGACCCCGGGGCGGGGTGGAGGGGGGGGGGGTCCGCAGCCCCAGAGGGACGGCACAGACGGGAGAGGATTATTTTTCCCACCCCCACTCACCACTCCCCCCCGCCTCCTCCAGCCGCACAGACCGCAGCCCGGCTCCCAGCCCGGTTAACGATGCCGGTTGCTGACCGCCTCCCCGTGCGTTTGCAGGTGACCGAGGGACCCCAACGCGGGGAGGGGGGGGAGCGGAGCATCATGGCACACTCCGTCTCAGCCTTCCAGGCTGCCTACATCTCCATTGAAGTCCTCATCGCTTTGGTGTCCGTGCCGGGGAATATCCTGGTGATTTGGGCTGTGAAGATGAACCAGGCGCTGCGAGATGCCACCTTCTGCTTCATCGTCTCGCTGGCGGTGGCCGACGTGGCCGTGGGGGCTCTGGTCATCCCCCTGGCCATCATCATCAACATTGGACCACAGACGGAGTTTTACAGCTGCCTCATGGTGGCCTGTCCCGTCCTCATCCTCACTGAGAGCTCCATCCTGGCACTCCTGGCCATCGCTGTGGATCGATACCTGCGAGTGAAGATCCCTGTCAGGTAGGAAAACCCATCGGGACAGGCTCTGCAGTGGCTGCTGTGGGGGTTAAAAGGGACTGAGAATGCCACAAACTCCTGGAGAAGCACTGGGAGAAAGGTCTTCCTCCACGCTGCCAGCCCAAGGCACGTCTGGCAATTGGGGCAGACGAGGTTGGGAGGGTCATTCATGGAGCCTCCAGCAGCTTTGCTTGGGGGCTCGGAGGGGGTGCTGGGTGTGCAGGCAGAGATTGCGTTGTGTCAGGCAGCAACAAGGCAGGGCAGCCCTTCCCAGAGTCCCTGTGGTCAGGATAAAGTGTCCCTCCATGACCCTGGGAGAGCACCAGCAAGGTGCTTCGGGCAGTGGGAAGGGGACGATCGATTTGTCTTCAGCTCTGGGTTTCCCTTGCTGTGGGGAGCCCAGGAGCCTGTGGGTGATAACCTCCTGGTTCGAGGACCTGTGGGACACAGCTCTGGGGTTTTGCGGGGCCAGAAGTGGCAGAGCAGCACATCTCATGGGGCAAGCTCCCCCAGTGGAGAACCCTGGCTATAGGGCTGCCCCACAAATGACTCCTCTCCCTGTTTTTACCTCTTCTTATCATCTGTATCTGTTGTCAAAGCCAAGCCTGTAGCAAATACCATGGGGCATAAGTGGGGGGGATGCACTTTATTTGAACTCTGCTGCTCCTGGAGGAGATATTTAACCATGTCATGGCCAGATCCATCCCCACTGGTGTTGCAGCCCCTTGGGCTGTGGGGAGGCAGCTGTGAGGCTGGGGTACAGTGGTGGAACCACGTGTGTCAGTGGGGTTGGAAGGGGATGTGACACCTGGCAGAGGTGTTTCTTGAGTGCAGCCCACATGCTCCAGCTCAGCCCCTCACTGTGCTGTCACTGTCGCTGGTCCCCCTTGCATCTTTCCTGGGCTCGTTGGCTCCGGGAAGGCTCTTGCTGCCAAGACCTTTGTTGGGAAGCTCTTTGACACTTTATCAGTACAAAGATCTGCCCCAAAGGGTACCAAACCCACTCGTCTTAGGTGCTGCTCAGACCTCAACAGGAGTAAGACCCTTCCCAGGGCAGGAATCGCCTTCCCTACAGTGAGACAAGGGCAGGAGGCACCTGTGTCCGGATCAACTGGCTGCTGGGTGTTCCCAGATCTACTGGGTCCGGCCAGAGATCTGTTGTTTTGGGCATTTTCCCCAGCCATGGCTGGCACAGGCTGCTCGACGAAGGAGTGTAAAGTCGGGGGGAGGGGGGGTGCACAGGATAAAACCACGGTCCCTGCCCACAGGATTTTGCAGGCTGTTCCCAGCTTCCTCCTGAAGTGTGATTTTATTTTTTTTTTTTTCCCATCCAGAAAAATCCTTGTCTTCCAGCCTCTCGGTGTAACCAAAGCAATTCTCACCCTGTTGTTGCTCTCAGTGCTTTTTCAGTCCTCCTGCATCCCCTGCGTGGTGGGGATGGGTTCAGGTGTGGGAGGACTGAGGGGCTATATGTCTATATATGTCTATATGTATATGTCTATACATAGCAACGCTGTACAGACAGATCACGTCTGTCATTTTTCTAACAAACCCAGTCTTTTTTCTCCTCGCTTGCTACCTCTGAGCACCAAATGGGCCTTTTCAGGAAGGTTTCTGCCCTGAACCCAGGAGCTTCCCTGGGAGAAATATTAAGTTAGAGCCACCCCATCCTCTATATAGTTTTCGTGGGGTTTTCTCATGTAATATTGACCCTGAATTCGGTCATCTTGTTTCATGCCCGACCACTCGGCAACGTGAGATTTTCCTCTGACTTTTTGTAGCCTGCTTTAATATTGAAAGGCTTCGTAACATCAGCAAGAAGGGTTTGGCTTCTCCGGCTCTCCTGTTTGCTTATCCCTGGATGTTTCCTTCCTTCCCTGGCAGTTGGCAAATGCTGTGAATTTAGGTTGGTTTGTGCCCTAAGCACAGCAGCAGAACAATATTGGTGATCACAAATAGGACTGAAAATGCCACTAAAGAATATTCCCTGAATCTGAAATGCCTCGAGTTTCTCCCAACCTGTTGCTGGATGCTAAAAGATGATACTGAAAACATTTGTACAGTGCTGACAGCTCGAACTGCAGCTTCATGGTGTTGTTCCTCACTGTGGCACCAAACCCACTGGTGTGCAAGTTGGTGCTGGGCACAGAGAGCCTGCCACACCTTGGTAGGACTGGGGTCCCCAGCAAGACCCCCTCTGTGGGGCTGTGTCCATGGTAGGTGCCCTGGAAGAACCCAGCTCCCTCTTTAGCAAAGTTCCCTCTAAGCCCACCACCCTTTTCCTTTATATTCATCAAGTATCTGTGGATTTGGGATGTCCCCAAGCAGACCCAAGGTGAAATAGCACAGGAGGAGATGTCCCCTGCCCACCTGTGGCTGGTGGTGCGTGGGAGACACCAGGGAGAATTGCTAATTCCCTGGAGGTCCATGGGCAGAAGCAGACCTGGGCATGGCATCCCACGGAGGTTTGTGGCAGGTGTGGGGCGATGTGGGGGCATCCCGGCCTCGGCCACATCCCGGGGGCAGCCAAGACATGGAGCAGGGACATCCTCTCCAGCACAGGGCCATCCAGTATCCGAGACAGAGGGGACAGGGTCAGGAGACAGTGTGCACACCACAGCCCACCTCTCTGCCAAAGAAAGTCCCCAGATAAGCCTGGCACAGATTGAATGCTCATCAGTGTGTCAGTGTGACCCACAGTGTGACCCACACGTGGCTGAGAGGGTCTCATGGACTGTCGTGCATGGGGTCCCTCACATCCCCAGCCTCACCCCAGCCCCACTCACAGGTGGCCCTGGCTCTGCTGAGGCTCAGAGAGGGGCACAGGGGGAAGGGAAATAAATGCATTTCATAATGGCAGCCGACAGGGATGGGGAACAGCAAGGAGAGAGGCTCCGTGCATCCCTGCTCCTTCCTCATGTCAACCACCTTGCAAATGCCATCTCTGCTCCCGGGGTCCCCAGCGAGTCACTACTCACATTTGGGGTTCCATGAAGGGGTGTGCAAGGGTTTCCATGTCCCTGTCACATACTGGCCAACTGGGCAGAGATGACAACAGGACCATTGGCTGGGAAGGGTTGTCTGAGGGAGAAGCAAAGTCACGACAGGACTTTTCAGGCTTTGTATTTAATTAGGTGGAGTGGAGTCTGGAAGCGCAGCTTGGCAGGGAGGGGGGAACATGGTGCATCGCAGCCTGGCCCTGGGTCCTGGCTGACCATGCTCCTGGCCCCAGGGTCTGAGATCCTTCTTCCAGCAAATACACAGACCCATCCACTGCCCACAGACCCAGCTGGAGAGCGAGCCCTGGGGGAAGTGGGGAGCTTTGCAGCCCCGGGGGTGGGTGTTTGCTGGCAGCATGTCTTCAGCTAATGGTGCCCTGAGATA
The DNA here is from genome assembly GCA_004320125.1 of Scolopax mira. Lineage (NCBI taxonomy): Eukaryota > Metazoa > Chordata > Aves > Charadriiformes > Scolopacidae > Scolopax > Scolopax mira. The sequence goes on from BJBW01011802.1 coordinate 27,582, forward strand.
TTAGTAATGTGTCTTGGGGTTGCAGTGGGAGATGACCAAGAGGCACCTGATGCTTCATCTCAAGCCTCCTCCTCATTCCCATGGACTCATACCCATGGACAGAGAAACGTGGGTCACTCATGCAGGACAGAATCAGATTTTGTGGGATGGAGAGGACTCTTACGTGGTTCTGAGTTGGTATCTCCTTCCTCCTGCTCTTGGATGTAAACCCAGTGCACACCTGGCATGGTTGGGGGATTGAGATATCCCACCAAATTATTTCCCCAAACCCCTGGGTACCATCCCTCCTGGCTGCAGGGGTCTGAAGGATGCTGCCTGCCCCCAAGGAACCTTCTCTCACCTCTGGAGGGATGGAAAAGCACTGCTCAGGTTGAAAAGGCTGGAGCAGAGGGTATTATACTCCCCAGCCTCCACAGGAACCACTCTGAACAGCTGAAAGCCACCTAAAATAGGTTTTCTCCTTTTATGCTGGTGGAAAAGCTCACATCTCCCCTCTCGCATCCTTCCTCCCTGGCTGGCGGCAAGGCAGGACCCCTGTCCTGTCACCCCCACCCAGCCAGGCACAGCGGGGTCCCCCAGACCAGCCCAAACTTCCCTCTCACATCTCAGGGAAGATGAAACGAGTTCAAAGGGAGGGGAAGCAGCTGATGGGGGCATCCGGCAGGAACCAGCCCCTCGGCATCCCGGCGGTGGGGGCGGCTGACGGCAGGATGCTGGAGGGGACGGTGCCGGAGGGATGTTTGTGGGGGGATGTAGCTCCTTTGGCACCAGCCTCCCCTGGCACGGGGGTCCCCATCTCTCCTCTGAGATATTCCATTGGGCTTTTTGGAGAGGGCTGTGGCAGAAGGAGTCAGTGTCCCCGCCTTGTGGGGGTCCTTGCATTTTCCACTTCTCTTGGACCACCAGCTCTTTCCTCAAAAGCTTTGAAACATATGCCAGGAAGATAAAAACTTGAGAAAACTGCAGCAAGAGCCTTTGTATGTGGGGTTTTTCACTTCACAGCAGGGACCTCTGCCTCCTTTGTCTGGACCCCACTATTGGCGTGCCCCCCCAGCCCTGTCCTCCCCACCCTGCAGCATCTCAAGGAGCATCCCAAGACATTGAAGTGCTGGAGCGTGTCCAGAGGAGCCACCAAGCTGGTGAGGGGTCTGGAGAACAAGTCCTATGAGGAAAGGATGAGGGAACTGGGCATGTTTAGTTTGGAGAAGAGGAGGCTGAGGGGAGACCTCATTGCCCTCTACAACTCCCTGAAAGGAGGGTGTAGAGAGGTGGGGGTTGGCCTCTTCTCCGAAGGGAATAACGACAGGAGCAGAGGAAATGATATGAAGCTGCAGCAAGGGATTAGATTATATTAGATTAGATATTAGGAAGAATTACTTTATTGAAAGAGTGGTCAGGCACTGGAACAGCCTGCCCAGGGAGGTGGTGGAGTCACCGTCCCTGGAGGTATCTAAGAAACATGTAGACATGGCTATTCAGGGCATGCTCTAGTGCCCAAAATTATTGGTTTGTGGTAGGGTGTTGTGTGTAGGGTTCTGGGGTTGTGAGTGTGGAGTTTAGTTGGTGGATGCTTTTTTTTGTGTGGTTTTCCTGGCTTTTGTGGGGTCTTTTTTGTTTTGTTTTGGGTTGTGGGTATGTTTTTGTGTGTGTTTGGGTGTTTTTGCGGGGGAGGGGGGGGGGGGGGCGGGTGGGTGGGTGGGTTGTTTTTGTTTTGGTTGGTTTTTTTTAATGTGGTTGTACTCGATGATCTCAAAGGTCCCTTCCAACCATTAAGATTCTGTGATCTGTGATCCCACCAGGACGAGCTACATTTTGTGTTGCTGAAGGTTTCAAAGACACACGTGAGGCTGCAGAGCTATGGAAATTATGCCACAGTGGGCTAGAAATTACTAGGAAATGGGGGGGCAGGTGGCTGGGGTGCAGCAAGGGGAGAGCCCAGGGTAAAGCAAGGTCTGTGGGTGGCTCTACAGATAGCACTGGAATTCTCTGATATAGTTCTAAAGTGCCTTGTCATGAGCCTTATGAGATAAAACAGCTCAGAGATGGCAGGAGCATCCCTCAGCCCAGTGCCTGCAAGCCAGGAGATGAGGAGGACTTGCAAGGAAGGCTTGCATGTGATCTGTGAGCTCTTGGGTGGACCTGGTGGTGGAAGGGGGTCCTGCTGGTTTTCAGGCTCCTGCCTTAGCTCGGGATCTTGCTGGGATTGCAGCGCTTTTTCCCCTTCTCTCCAGCCCTGCCAAGGGCCACAGGCGTGGGGCCAGCTGGGGCTGGGTCACAGGGAAGCCTAGGAAGTCTCGTCACCCTCAGGCAGCTGGGTCGTGGAGCAAGACACATGTCTGAGATGGTTTTCCTGTCTTTCTTCCACTGAGAGTTCATGAAGGTCTTGGGCGGGAGAGCAATGGACACCCCGCTGTTCTGGGACAGGGGATGAGGAGGATGTTGGAATGAAACCCTGCCCAAATTCCCAGGCAATCAAAGCACCTAAGGGCCCATGGGAAAATCTTTCCAGCACTCCTGACACTAAGTGCCAGGAAACTTCCCTGGACACTCAAGCTCTGAGACCCAGCAGATTTGTCCAGACCAGAGAAGAGGAGGTTTTGGACTAGGCTGGTATGTGTGGTGGTCCCAGTGCCCATGGGAGCTGGTCCTCTGGGGATGTTGCCAAGTGAAATGGGGAGATATCGAACCTCAGAAGCAATTTTTCAGTCTGGCATGAGGTGAAACCCTCATGCCAGAGTAATGGGAAATTAAGAAAAGGAAATTTATGCTCCATCTGAGGGCAATTTGCTGACCAGGTGATGGGTTTCACATGCTCCCAGGGAGGCAAGGGTGGTTGGAGATGTCTCTAGCTAGCCCAGCCAAAACAGCAGTTGATAAATTAAGATGAGAATTTAGATTAGACACCAGAAAGAAATTATTTACTGTGAGGTTGGTGATGCACTGGAACAGGTTGCCCAGGGAAGTTATGAATGCTCCATCCCTGGAAATGTTCAAGGCCAGGCTGGATGGGAGCAACCTGCTCTGGTGGAGGTGTCCCCATGGCAGGGGGGTTGGAACTCGATGATCTTTAAGGTCCCTTCCAACCCAAACGATTCTATGATTCTGTGATTCTAAGTGAGGGCAGCAGTGAGAGATCCTGCCCAGCCAGGCAAGGGAATAAACTAAACCGTGGCTTTTCCCAGGCTTATTTTCAAATTCAGAGGAAACATTTTAAAAGCGTCCAGGTGACTCAGAGCAGGGAGGGAGCGTGAGCTCGGAGAGCTGCAGGGGGGCTCTAGTGCCCAGGAGATCATCCAGGTTTCCTTCAACTTCTGTTAGTCAATGAAAAGACACCATTGGTCCTTAGAGGCCCTGCCAGTCCAGAAGAAGAGTGCATTTCCAAGGAAAATGTTCCCATTTTTCCTAAACCAGAGAAATTTTGGCAGGTCTTTGCAGCCACCTCTTTCTCAGAGTGATTTTCTCTCTGCCCTTGCTGCCCTCCACCAGGTATATTTTTAGCAAATGAGGGTGACTGATGGAGACCTCCTTTCCCAAGGAACAGGCAGATCAGAACTGAGGATGGAGAATGAAAGGCAGAAATCACAGTGCAGAGAGGTTTTTTTGGAGGCTTTGGGCAGTTTCCAAGCTGTGGTTTCCAGCACCCTGCACCAGCTCCACGTGTGGGTGCTAAATCAGAACGAGCTTTTCACACTGAGCTCTGCTCCAGGGTGCATGGATGAGCTGTGCCAGCCCAGGACCAGGAACTTGATTCTGGTATCACCAAAATACTCTGAGCCTTGGGAACAGAAAAGGGTTTACCAGAAGGTTATATAGGTCTTGAGATGCAGGTGAGCTGGTTTTCAGCGAGGTTTTGTGTGATCCACAGAGTAATTCTCAGCCGAGAGCGGGCTAAGTCAGAGATCAAAGGCAAGAGATCCCTTTCCTCGGCAAGGGGATGTCTGGATGAGGCTCGTTGGGAGCTGCTGCTGCAGCGCCGTCGCCAGACATTTACCAACAGATGCAAAATCAGGTCACTCAAAAAAAGCTACAGCCGCTGCCACGCCAGCCAGAGGGAAATGACTTGGGCTGTGAGCAGCATCCCCAGCTCCCGGGCTCTTCAGGAAAACAATGGGATTTGCGGGTGTCCCCCTCCTCGGGATGCAGCGAGGGTCTGCCCATGGGATGCTCTGTTCTGGGTAGCACAGAGGGAAGGCAAGAAGAGCAGTGAATCCTCTGCACAGTGCTCTGGACTTGTTGATATTTGGGGTTATTCCCAAATTTTCTTGATGAAAAGGGCAAAGGAAGATGCGTGGCCTCCAAAGAACCTGGACAGGCTTCCTGGGCAGCAGCACCCTGGTGCATCCCAGCCCTTCTCCCCTGGGGCAAGAGGTGGTCCCCGTGCTGGATAATCTTCCCAGAGTTCAGCCTGACCCCGGTCGCTGCGAGTCAACATCTGTCCCCACAGCACGGCTTGTCCTCCTCTCACTGCAGGGTGAGGAATGAAAACCAGCTCCTTCTGGCTGGTGTTCGCCTGCTACACCCCAAAATCATACTCTGGGAATATTTTCATTGGTTTGGTTTTGGTTTTGATTTTGGTTTTTCCTATTTCTACCGACTTGACAATGCATCACCAGAAAATTTGAAGGCATGTTCCCAACCAGGGCAATGGCACATTTGCAGGCAGGGAAACTGAGGCATAGAAGAGCACTATGGCTCACTCAGGGTGACCCCACCGAGCAGGGACAGAGGCTGGGGCACAGCAGACATGGAAGCTGAGATTCGCCAGGACAACCTGGCCTTTCTCTTCATGCACTGTGCAGCGATCAGCTGTCCAGCCAGGCTCCTCCATGATCGCAGCCCATTCCATGGTGATCCATGTAGGAGTAGCTCAATGAAACAGAGTTATCCAGGAGGCCAAATGGTCCTCCTGGGCTGTAGGTCCCTGATCTGCAGAGCCTGGAGTCAAGAATGCCAAAAGTCACTCTTGTCAGCAATTGGTGTTTAATAAAAGGGATAGTATGTCCACCCACTGAGAGAGTCTAAAGGGGATGAGACACATCTGAAGGGTCAATGCCCTCAGCAAGGAGGGGTCCCATGAATTTATCCTATGGGGAGTACAGACATCAAACCAGGTGGAGATAGAATCCAACAACCCAAGGCTCTGCCACTTCCATAGCAGTCAGTCAGGTGTGTTGGGTACCATCCACGCAAGAGAACCTACTCTACAAAGCGGACAGAAGGAATGCAAGCCCCTTGCATTTCTTCATCCCATGGCAATAGAAACTGACCATGAGGTCCCCCATTGACAAAAAAAGGTGAGGAGCACCAACAGCCAGGGCCACCTGGACATGGTGGGATGGACAGCAAAATGTCTGGTCCTGTGTCCATGGTACGAATGGACATTTGTCCATTAAACCCATGGTTGAGGAGCAGAGCCCCCAAAACACCTGGGAACACCCAGACAGTCACACTCCCAACAGCACTACTGAGCATTTTGGAGATGGTTCTTGTCTTGAGTGACTGGGGTATTTCCAAGAGCACTGGGTGGGTGGAAGTGATGGTGATGCATGCTGGGGCTTGGTGTCTGGTGCTTTACAACTACCTTGAGCAGCTGCTGGCATGAATGCAAGTGAAATATCTTACAGAAGGAGGCTTTGCCAAAGCAAGAACTGCTGATTCAGCCTGCCCAGTCCCCGCCAGCCCAGCCTGGCCCTGCAGGCAGTGTGTCAGGAGTGAGTCAGGACCAGATCACCATGGTGTGCCATCACCAGAGCTGGGGCTGTGCTCAGGGCACACCAGAGAACTTTGATGGGGCGTCCTGGATCTTCCCTCACACCATAGACGGAAGAATGTAACTCCATCCGTAGGAAGTGTCATCATCACCTGGTTGCTGAAAAGGTTCTGACCTCCGCTCCACGCTGCCCAGAGCAGGGGATGGAGCAGAAATAAGTGACTCACGGGGTTGGGGCTGGGTGTGCAGACAGGCTCAGGCACTCCTGTGCCATGGAGCCAGCGCCAACCCCTTCCCAGCCACCAGCTCTGGAGGTACAGGCTGGTCTCCCTATCATTGCCCAGCCCTTGGCACATGGCTGTGGTGTCCATCTTACTCTGGTTGGACATACGCCATGTGGCCACCAACAGCTGAGCTACCCTCAGCTCCTTTTACATCCCAGGGTGCATCCCAGCAGGGCTTGTCTAGCCCATTCCCCACGTGAGGATGAACTTAACCATGTCTTAAAAGAGTCAGGTTGACTTTGTTGACCAGAAAGGGGATTTTGGCCATGAACTTGGATGGAGACAGTTGGGACAAAGCCCACCAGACTCCATTTTCAATGTCTTATCTGGAAGGAACACCAGACTCACAGCTGCACTTTGCAGCCAGAGAGGCCAGACCCAACAAGATCTCCGGTCCAGGACATCTCAAAGCATCTTGTACCCAAACACGAGGGAGTATTGGACATGAGAACAGGCTCTTGAGGGGACATGGCTGGGTGGCCTGGGACCTGAAAATCCCTGTGACTTCAAGGCAGAGCAGGCAAGGCTGGGCAAAGGCTTAGGGACGGGGGCCATAGAGCCACTGCATCCAAATGGATGAAATGCTCTAAATCAGCCTGACAGCAGGGAGGAATGACTCATCCCAAGGAATCACTCAGCAGGGAGAGGGGTTTTGGAGGCACCCATCAGAGCAGTCAAGAGGGGTCTGAAATTCAGGAAGTTGGTGTATTGGCAAGTCCATATTCTGGTGTGGAGGAAGGAGGGACAGAAAGGTCACTGCAACACAGAGAAGGAGGAAAACGTGGAGGAGGCTCCATGTGGTGAAATGACCTGGGAGATGAGTTTCTTCATGACACATACAGGAGTCATTTCAGAGAGGAAAGAAACTGATGAACTGAAAGAAAAGCTCTGGCTGGAGGAAGGACAATTCCACAGGGTCCTGCCCACGGGGGTGTGAGGGAAGCCCGGGTGTGAATTGGGGGTGTTGTGGTCCCTGCAGTCAATGGGACATGGAGCACAGAGGAGACCATGCAGGTAAGAGACTTCTGAGAGGGATGAGAGACTGGTCCCCTTGGGGACACCAGAACTGTCTCAGAGCTAGGGAAAATGACAGCCAGCACAACTGAACTAACACAAACAGTATTGGTTTATCCTGGAGATATAGTAATGGTTTTTCAAAGTGATCCCACTGGATACAGCAGAGATGGATGCAGGAGCTGAGATCTGGAGAGACCCCAGCATACAGGTTGCCCATGGGCTGGGAGGAGCGGTCCCAGGGAGCCAGTCCTTTTTGAGACATATCTCATCCAAGGTGCCCTGAACTTTCAAGGCCATGAAATGGGAAACCAGCCATCCCAGAGACTGCCCGGGGTTCTGGCAGGGAGATGCTGTCTCTGGCAGCACGGCTGCCCAGCTGCTGGGGCCGACCCACGGCTCTTGTATGGGATGCCCAGTTGCAAGAAAGAGCAATTGATGCTCTCCAAGGTGGCCACAAAAAAGCCCCAGAGCCAGTGGGGTGTCCTGCAGAATAGCAATGAGCTGGGCACCCCCTGCTCCACCAGCACCCAGCCCCCTGCAGCCAGACGCCGGGCACGTAGCCGCCTTCCCAACCGGAGGGCAGCTGAAAGGGTAGGTCTGGGGATTAAGGAGACATCGTCTGTGATGCCATCAGAAAGAGAGTATAAAATAACCGTGAGAGGTTGGAATCCTCCTTCCTATAGAGCACAGGTAGCAGTCACCTATGGGCTAAGTGCCATAGGGTGATGAGGGACAAATAGGGGAGGAAGGACCATTTTTGGCAATATAGAGCAGTGCAGAGTAGGATGAACCACTGGAACGTTTACAGCATCTCAATTTGCCCTTCACTGCCCTGAGCCTGGTGGGAACCAGCAACCCCCCCTCATGTCCTTGTCCCATCTCTCACTGCCTTTTCCATCCTTCTCCCATCCCTTCCTTGTCTGGACTTTGCCCCCCAGCACTGAGCAAGGACCGTTTTTGGAAGCTGCTGCAGTCCTGGGTGGTTTGGTTGGATTTTTGTTAAGAACAAAAGTCTCTGTTCACTGGAGCAGGAGGAGGACAGGGAGTTTGTTCCCCAGCCCCGTTCTCTTGTTCTCCTCACCAGCCTCCATCCACGCTGTCCCTGAGACCACACAATGCTCTTACACGCAGACCCCTGGGTACCAATAATGCCCGAGTAGGACCACAGGGACACAGAGGCAGAGAGGTGACATCTCCCAGTCTCAACACTTCATGGGGTGAAAATAACACCTTCCCATTGCTCCTCAAAGGAGGGCCAGAGGACAGAAACCCGGGGTGTCACTGGCATGGCTGTCTACCCACCTTTTCAGGGCCATTTCTCTCCCTGCATCCGGAGACCAGGATGAATTTTTTTGGCCTCCTTCAAATAAGGGAAGTGCCAGCTCCTGGCACCAGGAGTGCTTTCTCGTTCAGCTCAGTTAATCTTGCTTCACTTGGCGTGTCACAGCCCCCTCGGCGACTCAGTTTCCCCATCTGTTCACGGAGGGAATGATGCTACAAACTCTCCGAAAGCACCGAGAAGCCAATGCTGAGAAATGCTGTCTCAGACACAGCCATAATTAGCACAGGCTTACAGACTAAATTATTTCTTTCTTTTCTGCACTGGTAACAACAATCAGTGACATGCAAACACGAGGCACTCATTTTCCTCAGTAAGAACGTCTGTGTTCTCCCGTGGCACTGAGAGGCTGAGGCTGGGAGAGAGCTCAGCGTCTGTCCAGATGGACATGGCAAAGCTGGCATGGAGCCGGGCAGGCACCCACGTGAGTGCAGGCCAGTGGGGTTTGTCTTAAGGGAGATCATTCCCCAAGTTCAGCGCTGCTGGGACACATGGGTTTTAGGGAAGAGGGATGCCGTGTCCCTCTCAGGCTTCACAGGGACTGTCGCGGTCCCTGCGCTTGGGGAGAACTCAGTCCTGCCTGGTCCATCCATCCTTCATCTCCCTGCACCAGCCAGGATGCCTGGGCAGACCCGAGCTATGTCTGCCCATTGCTCCTTGCCTAGATTTAATTGCCAGAGTAATCAGGAAGATGCACAGGGTGTAATTTATGCCTAGCTGGTGCATTGTGCTTCAATTCCCGGTCATAGGTCTCAGCTCTTTCTCTCTGCCATCCTGATGGAAATGCTGAGCTGCTTCCTCCCAGGCAACAAGGTTCAATCAGTTTTCCTCCAAGGGCATAAATAATCTTTTAAATTTGAAAGAGGAAACAGAGTTTAAATAATAAACTTCAAGTTTGCTTTGCACTTGCACTTTTTATTTGTTTTCTTGGTGAAAGATCGATTCTCTGAGGTGAGGGAACATTTGATTGCAGTGTTAACTGGAGCCTTCACTTTCAATTTGGCATTTCATTTGGCTGACCAAGATATATAGATCTGGACAGATTCATCCCAACATAAATAACTTGGTGGCTTGACACATATGTACTCCCATCCTCACTTCTCCCATTGCTACAGTCTTGTGGAGGGGTGAATAACACAGGTTTTACTCATACTTCTGTGGCAAGTTGTGTGGGGCAGAAGCTGGAAATCAACTCTAGCATGAAATAACATCTCCACAATCATTTTCACTAACTGAAAGTGCATATAGCCAACTCATTAGCAAAAAAAAAAAAAAATTAAATTAATCCAACTGCTTTTTGCATTTGAAATTGATCTTTTAATCAGGGGAAATATGCATTGGACGGAAGACGTTGAACTGGTTGTTTTGGGTTACGGTGTCCTCTGAGGTTTAGAAACAGTAGATCTCGTCTGCACTCCTAATTCTCATTTAGACATCAGGCAGAGAAAACAACCTCCCTCGTTTTGCGAGCTTCCAGCCAATTTTTTAGTCTTGAATGTACTAATCTCCCAAACTGGGCTAAGTGCAAGAAGGGAAATGTTCCTTTTGCAGCAACAAATTGTGCTGTGAGGGTCCTGTACAGCAATAACAAGGTGTACCCTAAGAAACTGAGCAGCTCAGTTGCTGACTGCAAAATCAGGAGTCAGGTTATCAAGTAGAAGTGTAAAACCCAAGAAATTAAAAGACAGCTGATACTAATCTCTTGTTCCAGATGTAATTATCTTTTTTTCTGAAGCATCCTTCTGCTTTGGAGAGATAAAGCCCCACCTCAGCCCTGCCTCTGGCTGGGCTAATGCCTCTTCACAGGAGATGCTATCTTCAGTTTCTTGCCTCCTGTTTACCCAGGAAGCAGAACTCAATGTCCCATCAAATGCAGATGAAATGTCAACACCAGGCCTCAAGACCCCTCTTATTTCCTTTCCATTTGGGATCCCTGATCTGCTCCTGACTTTTAATGGCTCTTGGTGCTTTTCAGACTCACCTGGTCTCCTCTGGGTACCACCTTGTCCTTTGATCTAGCAGCATTGTCAGAACATGATGGTGACATGCAGGAAGGATGGTGGCACCGGGCAACCTGCCCTGGTGCTGTACAGATGGCACCAGGCACTTCCTCAGCTGGCATCTTCCTCCTAGCATGGCCAGCTTTCTGCAAGCCACAGCATTCTGTGGGGTGGAGTGTGAGCCACAGAGGCTCTTGGAGCCCAGTCACACCAGGCATTTCACATCTGCCATCTCATTTCGATTCCTCATAGAGCCCACATTTGGCAGACTTGGCATTTTAAGTGGTTTTTAGAGCTGCCTTCTTTCTTCTTTCCACCCTCTCCCCCTTCCCTTCTCCATTTTGGGGGCTGACTTTCAGAGTCCTCCCTTCAAAGAAGTTCTTTTGCATAAAGAACAAAAATATGCAATGCATAGCGAAATGCACACAGAGCACAAATAGCAATTGAAAAAACAACACTTCTATCTGGCAAAGTCCTGGATTTACACTGAAGATAGCCCAAGCTGCCTTTATCCCTTTTTCCTCTGTACTACATGAGCACATGTAGCCCTGACTTCTCTAGTCACGCAGAGACACACTGCTGAGACAAGCCTGGGCAATCAGCTCCTGGCTAATTGCTACGACAGGGGCAGGGCTGATGGGTGAGAGCCTTTGAGGTGGCCACATCCACAGGGGCAAGGTCCAGTGTGGCGAGGCCAGATGACCTGAGACTCCTGGCCAAGCACTGTGATGTCCTCACACAATGCTGGGTGAGAAACACCTCCAGCACACTGTCCAGAGAGGGGTGCACATGGGTTTTGAGTGGCTCCTCCTGAAACCTTTTCGCCCTGCAGAAACTGCCTTCTGCTAGAGGTGGGCTTGGTCCCAGCACAGCAGGGGTTCAGCCATGTGATGGGGAGATGAAGAACCCACCCTCAGACTCAGACCCTACTCCTCTTCAAGGAGATCGTAGACCACCAAATTTCTATTTTTGACTGCAAAACTGTATAAATACTAAAAATATCCAGAAAACGTATTGCACAGGGGTAGCACTGAAACCAAAAGTCCATCACCTCCATCAGGCTGTCCATCAGGGATGTAGCCAGATTTCATAATTTCATCCTGATCTCTTTGGGACTGGGCTGTTCCTCTCTCATGCCCTAATTTCCAAAGTCCTGGTGCTGTAGAAGAATGTCAACTTCTGTTTCTTTTCTCTTTTAAGGCAGCACTTCTCATGCTTTGCACTGCAAAGAAACTCAGCTCAAAGCAGCTCAAAAATGCTGCTGCCTGAAACCAGGAGCCAAAAGACAAGAACATCACATTTTTTCCCCCTTGTTCTGAGATTCTGCATCTCGTTTCATGATTTTGCAGCTGTTGCCAACAGTGTTAAATCATTTCCCTCACACCACACCTCAGGGTCCTGGAGGGAGAAGTCAGGAAAGTCCTGGAGGGCTGTGACCACATGTGGTGGAATTGGGAGGGAGCCCTTGAGCCACCTAGGTGGCGGAGCCTGAATCCTCCCTCTTACCCCATAAGGAAGGAGGGACCAAATCTGTAGCTCAGTCCAACTTGTACCCCATTGAGCAGGGACACCATCAGGACTGTCACACAACGTCACCAGGGTGATACAGCCAGAACACAGACACCCCAGGGTGGGTACTTTGGATGCACCTCATGCTGCCCAAGGCATCAGGTAGTCCCATCCCATTTGGGGCATGGACCGTCTGTCTGGGATTAGAGGGCAGCACTCTCGGATGGACAGAAATTAAATCATCATTTCCATCAGGCATCAGATGCCCTGAGTGTCCCCAGCCCCCTTGCTTGTCCCCCATGCACCCACCCACATTTGGGGTGAGGGGCTGAGCACAGGGTGAGTGGTCCGTGCTGAGAACCACTGCTTACGCAGGGACAGAGCACTTGGACGTGCCAGGATCCAGCCACAGGCTGTAAACCCAGCTCAGCTTGAAAACAAGATTAACTTTATGTGCAGAAAGGATTTATGTTTGCTGCTGGGGTGAAGGATGCTGCTTGAGGGATGTTTGAAAAATCGCTGCTCTCATTGACCGGCGCCAGACAACATGTGCTCCTTTGCCTTCTTTGGACAACAGCAGTGCCCCCCCTGGAACCTGGGGCAGAGCCTGAAGGGCAAGGATGTCTGTGATATCCCCATGCTTTCCATCTCTCCTAGCTGCAATCGCCAGTCCCCCCAGTGCTCCCCCTTCCCCTTGCAGCACCCTGTCATGTTGGGAGCCACTGGAAAGCCACCATGGAGTCACTATGGAAGTTACTGACATCCCACCTCTGAGATGAGGACAACTGGGCAAGTGATTGGAAGGCAGCTCTGCACTTACTGGAAGCTTGTGGTTTGCACCCAAAGATGGGTTGTGATTCATCACCAGAGCCCGGGGAGTCCAGAGGCACAGATATCCCTAGCAAAGCAGGCTGCAGAGATCCAGCCAGCAGCTCCTTCTCCAGCAAGGCCAGAAGCATCCCCAGGAGGGGGCTCCAACTGCTTGGCCATGAACTCATCCAGGCTGGTGAGATGTGGCTGCTTCTAATGTCCCAGAGAGCAGAGATGTGATAAGACTCTTTGGCTCAGCAAGCAAAGATTTAACTCCATCCTCTAGCTGGAACTCAAAATATGGCAGGTTTACACGCAAAAACCAGGTTGTGGGCATGTGGATGAGTACTGGGGAAACAAGCCCTTAAGCAGCCTCACCTGAGGCTGTGGGTGATGTTGACCCATGGGAGATGCCAAGCTTAAGATGGGCTGAGCTGTGGTATGCTCTTTGAGGCTTGGTCCCACTGGGGGCTGGTGGCATCAAGAGAGCGGCAGAGGTGGGGAAATGTGTCTGGCCTTAGGGTCTACACCGTGGACCTCTGGAGCTGGGGGAGGACACCTCTTCCCACACTTGTAGCCATCCACTGGATGGACATCCCTGATAGGTCTCATGTTTTGTATGGCTGGTCTGGGGTGAAGATACCCTGGCACAGCCTGGCTGCCCTGTAGAAGCATCATTCCCCATTTCCAGGCATTTTAGCCCATAAATCTCTTTTTTTTCCTTATGTCCCCTGTTTCTTGTGGGGATGCTTGTGTTCCTAGGGCTGCTGATGGATATGCCCCCATCCCTCAGGGTTCACAGGTGCCTCCATGGTCCCAGTAGATGTGTCAGCAAGGCAGCAACATCTCCCCAGGCGCTGTTTGGGGTCCAGGAAGATTGCAAATGTCCCAGGTCCCTGCACAACCCCTTCTGACAAAGCTCAAAGCCCAAAACCTCCTTTTTTCTGTCACTTTCCTGCTGTTTTCTGGAGCTGTGGCCAGCTCCAGCTTCACCCACCACTAAACGAAGCACTCACCAAAGCCCTGGGGACGCCATGTCTCGGTGTGTGGGGACCAGTCAATTTTGGCAGGATGGATTTGTTCTCATAAGCCTCATAATCACCCTCGCCTTCATCCATTAAAGAATTACTGGCTATTAAAAGCAGTTAGAAACATTTGGGGGACTCGTCAGCTGCTTCACCCAGCCGTAGCTGCTTGTGCTTTGCAGTCACTTGTAGCAGAATAATTCCTAGGCAGAGATCTACCATTTTAGGATGGTAAAACCAAACCCTGGACACAGCCTGGGCCAGGAGGAACTTCAGTGACACCATATAACCCTTACAGATCTATCCACCCCCATGCACATGCTTTTGGCCTCCCTCCTGGTGGCTTTGGACCAGGTTTGCATTAAGCAACCTCTCATGGTGTGTAGCCCACTCATCTTGCTGCAGTGGAGGACACCCAAAGTGTTTGGGAACAGAGATCCTCATAGAAGAGGGTTGGTCATGCCCAGCTCCTCTCTCTGCTGAGCCTGGAGTGCTGAGCTGCTGTAACTTCAGGTCACCTTGTCTGGGCTGATCTATGGGGCTTAGAAAGGTGTCAGCTGCTCAAAAGAATGATGTCAAGCAGAAAAGACACCATATGGGGAGAAAATCCTTCTCTGACACTTGAGGGGATGGACCAACTTTGGTCAATGTTGGTTGACATCTGTCCCTCCCAAGGCCACTACTCACATGGTGATGCACCCACCAGCAGTCACAACCCAACATTTCTTCCAAGGTGGAAAACTAGAAGTAGTGTGCCCATGAGAGCAATGTGCTGAAATGGTGTTGTCTGCCCAGGAGATGTTTTCTCACATCACCTCCATGGTTGTGTCATTGTCACCTGCCAACCCCATCCTGGCTGCGAGAGTAGCTGGGATGACGCAGGAGGGTGTGAAATGCCTTCGTGGTAGGAGCCATCCAACAGCTCCGGCCGTGTTTGCAGACAACATGGGCTCATCACTAGCATTGACTTGCTGTGGTTGCTCAGTGGATGCTGGCAAGAGTGTGGAGGTCTGGGCAGCTGGTGGTTGATCCCAAGGAGTCACCAAGCTCCCAGCTGTCACGTAGGAGGGATGTGAACAAATGGGAAATGTGGTCAAAAGGTGCAAGGGGGACATTGGTGTTAAGATGTATTTATGCCAATTCTAGCAGACCTTTTTAGACATTTTAATACACCTACAAATCCTTGATAACCTTCAGGACTCTGAACTTAAGGTTTTTACCTAAGTGGAGCACAAAAGAGATCTGAAGGGAAGGAGTACTCTGTCCAGTTCCGGGATCCCCCATTTCAAGAAGGACAGGGAACTGCTGGAGAACGTACAGCAAAGGTCTACGAAGATGAGGGGGTTGGAACATCTCTCTTGGATGAGGGACTTGGGGTTTTTTAGTTTGGAGAAGAGAAGGCTGAGGGGGAATCTGATCAACACCTATAAATACTTCAAGGGCGGGTATCAGGAGGATGGGGCCCGTCTTTTTTCAGTGGTGCCCAGTGACAGGACAAGAGGTAATGGGCACTTAAACATGGGAAGTTCCATATCACATGAGGAAGAACTTCTTTCCTGTGAGGGTACCAAAGCACTGGAACAGGTTGTCCAAAAAGGTGGTGGAGTCTTCTTCTTGAATGGAGACATTCAAAATCTGTCTGGATGCCATTCAGTGCAACCTGCTCTGAGTGACCCTGTTTTGGCAGGGGGTTGGACTGGATGGTCTCCAGAGGTCCCTTCCAACCCCATATAATTCTGTGATTCTGTGGTAAAAAGTCAAAGCAAGAGACTGAAGACGGAAAAAACTTTTCATATCTAGGATTAGAGGTGAGAAAGGAGACATGATCAGGGTTCTTCTGTCATATAGTGTCCCTTCTGCAGCACTTCCCACCTTGTGTGGGTGCCCAGGGACCTTCTCATCCCAGCCCTGAGCCATGGCTGAGATTGTCCTTATAGAAGTCAGAAGACACTTCATGTTTCCAAGCTTCACATTTCTAAGCAGAACACCAACATCTGAGTTTTCCCACCCAGTGGCCTCCAGGACACTGAAAGATCTGAGCAAAGATACAGCCAGAAAAAAAGGAGCAGAACCCAAAATGCTCCCAGATGAAAGCACTTTTGTCTAGAGATTTCCAATTAGATCAGCACATGCTCTGGCTGCTTTTCCTTGCTAATGCAGATGAGCTTCATGTCAGCTTGGCCTCCTTTCCTCCTACCACATTGGCTACAACTTCATTTCATTAACGGTGGTCTGCCTTCATTACTGAATTAATTCCCCAGGAATTGCACTGCAATAAACCCTACCAGAGCAAGGACCAGCAAACCCACATCTTGGGGCTGGCTGGAGAATTGCAAGTATTTTCTGGACAAGAAGGATATTCACAGAAATACTAAAAAACCACCCCAAATTTTACTCAAACCTGACCTGAAATCTTTGAAGCTCTTTCAACCAAAACAAGAGGAGATGTTTTGTGAGTGTAAGAACTGGATTCACCCATGGAACCAATTCTATAGAATCAATAGAAATGCAATGAACATGCCACTCTGGGTTTGTTTTCAGACGTGTCGTCATAGGTTCGATGGCCACGGGGACTTTGCCTACCTGGTGTCAGACACCTAAAGAGCAGGTCCTGGGCTGTGCTGGGCTCCCTTGGCTGCAGCAGAGAGGGATGCAGAGGTCTGGCCACATCGAGATGTGGAAGAAGAATCTAGTCTGGAAATGATGAGCAAAGGGAAAGGAGGGTGGATAGTGTCCTCGAGGTAAGGGCCCAGGGAGCAGTTCATAATGTCCTGAAGAAAAGTGCCCTCGGTGTCTCGCCAAGTGACTCCATCCTCAGGCCAAGAAACTTTGTTTGACTGCAATGTTTCCTGGAGCATCCCATCATGAGGCAGCATCTCTCCCTGGAGGACCCTGCTCCATGTCTCCCTATTAGCTCTGTGCAGCCCTTGGGGACAATTTATCTGCCTCCACCCCACCCATCACTTTGTGCACTTCCTCTGGGGATGCAAACAGCACTCTATCAATAATTCATGTTTTGCCTCTTTGCATTACTTTCCAAACCGTCAAAGACATTTTTGTTCCACACCAGAACAAAGGTCCTGCCCATCCCATTTCACCAGGATACCAGTGAGGCTGGACAATTGCTGTGCTCCCTCCAGGCTCCTTTCTCCTGGCCTTGGCAGAGCATCCAGGAAGACCTGGGTCGATGCCCATCTCTGTGGGGAAGGGATGGCACAAAAACCACCCATGAGGGAGGGCAGGAGCAAAATCTGGCAATTATGATCAAGCTCAAAACCCCACAGACACAGGAAACAAACACAAATTGTATGTTGATGGCAGTGACTATTATTGGATGTTTTAGTCACAGCTGTTAATAAAAATAATAGTAGTAATAAAATTGCAATGATGTTAGCAATTGTTCCGATGCTGATGATAATAATAAGATTATTTATTAATTGTGAGCCATTATCTGCATTATCTAGTACTTCTGCCTCCCAGAACTGTCCCAAACTCCAGCCCTACCATATTAATGCAAAATGAGGCTTTTTCTTCATGGCATAATGTGGCCAAAACAAGGTAACAGCAAAGTCTGTCCCTGACCCCTCTGCTGATTGCCCCCCACCAGCCCCACTGTACCACAGGGTTGAGCATTAGATGGGATCTTGCATTTCCCTCCTTTCAGTAGGGTTTGCAGCCTCCAGAGCAGCTGAACCCCATGAAAGCTGTGTGGCCAAACCCTGTAGGCTGGATGAAGGAACTCAAGGTCATTTGATGGCTTTTGTCATTCTCCATGTAGGGATTACGGGGGGCAGTGGGCACCCCTTGGCCCCCGGGTGCATGTTTCCCTACAAGGTACTGCAACTCCTCTGCCCTTGGCTTGTTGGTTGAAGGAACAAAGGGAACAAAATCCCCGGCTTCAACTGTTGTTGGTTTCTATAGGGTTTTGGGGTTCAGCTGTGGTTCCCATGACATGTGCAGGGGGATGCACTGACAGGCTTTGCTCTCAGCTGCCAGCTCCTTCTCCAGTGCCACTCTTGAACATCACCCTGCAAAGCGAAGTGAGGAGCAGGGAGAACCAGGTCCTGGTGCTCCAACCGTTGTGGGTGTCAGGGCAGGGATGTGCAGCAGGCTGGCGGAGAGGGATGTGCAGCAAGGAAGGAGGGACATGAACCATGGCAGAGAGATGGATGTGCGGCGGGGAGAAGGGATGGATGTGCAGTGAGCTGGGGGCATCTGTGTGAGGCAAAGAGGGATGGATGTGCAATGGAGAGATGCATGTGTATCAAGGAGGGATGGAT
Organism: Scolopax mira; assembly: GCA_004320125.1. NCBI lineage: Eukaryota > Metazoa > Chordata > Aves > Charadriiformes > Scolopacidae > Scolopax > Scolopax mira. Next base: position 45,556 of record BJBW01011802.1, read on the forward strand.
GTGTATTGAGAAGAGACAGATGGAGGAGGAGGGATGGATGGATGTGCAGCGAGGAGGGATGAATGTGCAGCGAGGAGGGATGGATGGACGTGCAGTGAGGAGGTTTGAGGGACCTCCTCCGAAGTGGGGAGGTGGATGAGTTCTGGCAGCATGTGGGGTGGTTGCTCTGCTATGTGTGTGTTATACTGTGTGGACCATGAGGGCTCGCCTGCAGCCAGAGACCTGAGGTCTGTGCGACCTCCACAGCTGTCCTGATAGCCATCTGCAACAACACACAGTGTTCTGGAGCTGGGGGGGGGGCAGGACCATCTGGTCTGGGCCCCCTGCAACCATTCCCCGTCCCCTCTGCCTTGTCTGGAAGAGTGAACACTGTGTTCCTCTGATCTGGCCCTGGTTCGTGGTTAATGATGGGGTATCAGTGCTCCTTCTATCCTCTGTGCCCCCCAAACCCAGGCAGGAGGGCAGGGGGAGAAGGGGTTGGTGCTCTGGGAGCAGCCCAGGTGCTGGCTGTAAGCCCTGGGAGGGTGTTTGGGGACCACAGTGACACTGCTGCTGCCCAGCAGCCTCATCTCGCCAGCGATCGCTGTTGCACGGCTCCGCAGGGAGGGGAGAACCCAGGTCTGCAGCATGTCCAGCAAAATCAGTAGGAGACCCCAGAAACTCTTGGGAATGGGGAGAGGGGACACAGCCTTGGACGCAGGGATTGCAGAGAGGGAAGGAGGGAGGGCAGGGGGTGTGGTGCTGTGATTTCTAGTGTGCCCCCACCCTGAGCTGCTCAAGCCTGGGGAGGTGGGAGTGGGGTGTCACTGCTGGAAGGGCACATAAACCCTCCCCAAGGGCCTCATTGGTGACATGGGGTGCACCATGTCAGGTCAGCAGACAGCCCTACAGGAGCCTCTGGTGTCCCTCTGCCACCCACCGCTCCCATGCCCCCTCACCACCTTTCCCTTTGCTTGTCCCACAGAGCTTGTGGTCTCCCAGCACCCCTCATCCTCCCCGTGCTCCAGCTTTCCCTGTCCCGCGTCTTTCTCAGGGTCTCCTGCCCTCTCTCCACCCCACAAGGAATAAATCACCCTCCGGCACCAGCCTCAGGTCCCAGAGGAAACAACAGCCCACATTGCCACCTCTTTCCCACGGGACCTCCAGGATGCTGGGAATCTTTTCCCAGAACAGAAGGGGTTCATTCAGGAAAGTTCATTCAGGGACTGGAGGCTCTGGACCCTCTGGACTCCTGGGGACCGATGTCCCTCCCTCCACCCTGTGCTCCTCCGTGCTCCCACCCTGACACCTTGCCTGTAAGATGGGTCTTGAGAAGAAACCGTCAAAGGGGAAGAAGAGTGGTTTTGGGTCCTTGGCTGTATTAAAAAGGCCAAAAATGCTCCATTTTTCCACCATGGCTACAGGCTGCAGACATGCAGCAGGGAGCGCTGAGCATCAGGCTGGAGATCCAGCTTTGCCAGCCACCTCTACATGGTCCCTATGGTCAGGTTAACACCAGCATCACTGATGATAAGCCCAGCACACAGTAAAATGTTGTTTCTTCAGTCCCTTCCAGTCAAAAGCAATAATACTTGGGCTGCAAATCTTCTGGGGCTGTGAATCTTCATGGCCTCCGAGGAGAAGCTTTTCTTTGAGGGCCAAGGGGAAAAATCAATCTAGCAGGCTCCTCTCCCCGCTTGGAGAGTTCTGGAGAGCCAAGCCTAACCCTGGTGTGCTCCCTGGTGGCATCAGGGAGGGAGCAGAGCCCAGCTCTCCTCCTCCATCCCTTGGCACTGGCCCATTAGGAAAGAAGGTTTTGTGGATGGACCCAGCACATTAGGAAATGAAACATGCTGTGCCCAGAAGCTTCCCCAGGGCTCCATTAGCTGCAGCGGATCCTTCCTCCAGCCTTCCTCCAGGTCCCAGAGGATGTTTTTGCTGGCAACTCCCTCCCCTAGTACGGGGGAAATTGTCTGGGACAGGGTGCTGGCAGGGGGACTAAAGACTTGAAACCCCTCCAAGATATGAAAGTTGAATACACAGGCATGCTCCAGGTTGCTAATGCATCTCCTGTCTTGGCATCAACCCCCAGAGCTTCAGGATCATGTCTGAAGTCTCTGCCCATCCCTGGGGCCAGGGGTGGTGGTGGGTGGGAGACAGGGTGAGGTTCCCCAGGGTACACGCAGAGAAACCAGTCCATTAATACATCTATTGGCACAAGCTGTTACTGGTTGCCAACAAAGGGAGTGAGGAGCATCATGCCATCGCAGCATGGGCACTGCCACCCTCCGTGGAGCATCTTAACCTCCAGGCAGACCATCCTGCTTTAATTCTTTCCTGTGCTTGTTGTCTCTTTCACAGGTATAAGAGCGTGGTGACGCCCAGGCGGGCAGCAGTAGCCATTGCTTGCTGTTGGATTGTCTCCTTTCTGGTGGGACTCACTCCTATGTTTGGCTGGAACAACCTGAACAAGATGCGGAGGACTCAGGAGCTGAACACCAGCCACACAGAGTTTGTCATCGAGTGCCAGTTCGAGACGGTCATCAGCATGGAGTACATGGTGTACTTCAATTTCTTTGTCTGGGTCCTGCCTCCCCTGCTGCTGATGCTGCTCATCTACCTGGAAGTCTTCAACCTCATCCGCAAGCAACTCAACAAGAAGGTCTCCTCCAGCTCCAACGACCCCCAGAAGTATTATGGGAAGGAGCTGAAGATCGCCAAGTCATTAGCACTTGTCCTCTTCCTCTTTGCACTCAGCTGGCTCCCTCTGCACATCCTCAACTGCATCACCTTGTTCTGCCCATCCTGTGAGACGCCACACATCATCACCTACATCGCCATCTTCCTTACCCATGGCAACTCGGCCATGAACCCCATTGTCTATGCCTTCAGGATCAAGAAGTTCCGGACAGCCTTCCTGCAGATCTGGAACCAGTACTTCTGCTGCAAAACCAACAAGAACGCCAGCACCACCACGGCTGAGCTGGGCAACTAAGAGCTGGGAGAGAGCAGAGAGGAGTCCTCTGTGCCTGGCCTGGTCCCCATCTGGCCTCTGGTTCTGCTGTCAGGGGAAGGGGTAGTGAGGACCAGGGGGGGCTGAGTTCACCAGCCCCATGCAATCCAAACACCATGTCCCCCAGTTGCCCCCAAGGTTATTTATTCACAAGCATCGTACTGTTTTGATATTGTAACCTGCACTGTTCCTTTCTTTTTTTTTCCCCTGTTTTTTTTTGGTTTGTTTTTTTTTAAGTGTTGCCAAGTATTTAAGGAGAAATTGTACAGACAAAGGCACGGTTTATCTTCATGCAAATAAAGTAAAATCATAAAAACCACCCAGGAGGTGCTTGGCCATTGATGGAGACCTCTGGCCCTTTGGAGCGATGCTGGGGGTACCTCATGCTCTGGACCCCACATCCATGGGCCCA
>BJBW01011802.1:49045-70263 GCA_004320125.1 Scolopax mira
ATGGGAAAAGACACCCCATGGCAATGCCAGCTCCCACAGGGTGATGAACCCACCATCCCCACGGAGCAAAGGTTCAGTCTCCAACCCTTAACACCACCGGAGGTAGAGGGGAGAGGAGACCCTTAAGCATAACCCCAGAGTACTCTTCAAGAAGTACCCTTTGCTGCCCCAGTGGCTCCCCATGGACCCATCAGTACCCACCACCCCTGCAAGCTGCACCCTTCTGTGTGTCTTCCCTCTCCTTTTACTTTGTCTGAGTCTTTTTTCCCTCCTTTCTCCTTGCCTGTCTTCTGTGCAAAGCAGTAACAAGTCTCTCCCAGACCTTGTTTGTCTCATCTCCCCACGTCACTCCCTACCACCACTCCCTACCTACCCTCCATGTGCAGCTAAACCCTTTTGACCCAAACTTTGTGAGTTTAGCTCATGGGAGCAGAGACCCCCCTGCACCCATCTGGAGGTGAGTGGGGAATGGCTGCAGACCACCGTGTTGGTGTTGATGTTGCCATAGGGGCATTTCCCTGCCCCCATGTGTCTCCCCTGGGTTTAGCCATGGGCAGGATGCATCGTTGGCCAGCATTTGAGGAGGGGGTGGCTGGAGATGGACCATCACCCCCACCAAGCTCTGTGGTCCCTACAGATGCTGGCAGCTGCACAGGCCCTGCCATAGCATCTTTTTCAGGGATGAAGTGGCAGTGGGAAGGGTTAATTTGAGTTAATTGGGATTCTTTTCTTATCAGCATCCCTTGTTCTCCAGTCTCCCATTGGAAACACACTTCTTATGACCCTTCCCCTGCCCCAGGAGGGTTGTGCCCCTCAGACATCACTGACAGGCAAAGTGACCGCAGCAAGTTCCCACTAGGGCTGGGAGGGGGTACGGGGGGAAAAGAACTGTGGGCGGGTGAGATTTATGGGTGGCTCAATAGCCATGGCCGTGGAGAGCAATGCCACGCACACGTAGCATGGGCAACAGGTCTGCTGATTGTCCCCTTTGCCCACCACTGCAGCCAGCTCTGGAGGGAGCTTCTCCATTTCTCTTGAGGAGAAGAGAAGGGGTGTGGGGTGCAAAGAGGGATGGAAGGAAGGATGAGGGGCTCAGCTTCCTACATTTTGCAAGGGCCTCAATATATCACATCTAGGTTCCTGGTTCAGATCACAGTGGGCAAAACAATAGTGGAGCAGAAGAGCAAGGACAGGAGCAAACCCTTCCCTGTGGGTCTCATTGCAGTGGAGGAGCCCTGAACACCCTCCCAGCCTCCTCGAGGTAAAGAACCCCAAATCCTTTATCGGTAGTGCCTGAGGATGCTGAGACTCCAGGCAGGCTGGTGCAGAGAGGACCCTCCTACCCTGTGCCCATGGTCCCTTTGCAGAGCAGAAGCTTGACCTCGGCTTAGGGCTGCTGTTTACCAAGCACAGGTCTGATTCCCACTTGCAGCTTATTTCTGCAAGAGAATGCTTTCCTGGAACTGATGTCTTTTCCTGATCCTTGCTAAGGTGCCCAGAAACCTGACGACTGGGATGCTCATAAATTAAAAGGCACGTGAGTGATTGCTTTAGAAAAAACATCTAGTGGATTTTTCCACTCCATGCTCTCCGGACCTTTCCCGGGGAGAACTCACTAAAAGTGGATGCTGTTACCTTCACTGGTCCCCTGTGGGGTTACAAACACATCCTTTGCCCTGTAGGGCTGCATTAAGAGTCTGGAAAGGGCAGCATGCAGCATGAGACAGTCTTGGAGATACTGCTACTCCCCTGTGTTAGCAACCCCCCAGCTAATGCAGCCTCTGTCCCCCAAGGCTCCCACTGGTCAAAGACCCATGCCTTGATGCCAAGGCCATCAAGGGGGCCAGGATATTCCCATCACTGTCCAAGGCCAGTTGTGAGCATGCCATGGAAAGACCTGATTTTGACCTGGCAGTTGGTTTGCAGCCTCCATCCCAGTGGAGGGATGGTTGGTTTGCAGCCTCCATCCCTCCATCGCTAACCTCAGCCACCTCAATAAACCAGCTTGACCACTAGTTGGAATAAAAATTAATCCAATGATGCCCTCTGATGGTGGAAACAATGTCTGGTATGGACAGTGCAGTGCTGTGCTGTGCTGAGCACCATGGGAATATCTTACCCCCATGAACTTCAGCTTGGCGTGGAGAGCAGGTGACTAGAAATAGATGGTGATGAAGTGGAGGGGCTGCAGGGAGGGATCAGCTCCTTTAGCCATGGGCTTTGTCCTCCAGTGGCACCAGGGGCAGGCTGGGCTCAGATCTGTGGGTGCCAAGGCTGGATTTACACCCGCTTTTGCAGTGGCCTGTGGGGATATACCTTTCAGCAGGCAGGATCTGGGTCTGACCCCAAGACCGAGCTGGCACGGGGCTGGGAGAGCGGCTGCCTCGGCCCAGGAGGGAGGTTGTGCTGGCGGGGGAGGCACACGGCGCTGCTGACCCCTGGTTAATGATGCGCTTAGTCAGCTTGACAGATCCGTCTGGGCTCTCTGATAATAAACAGCATCTGACCCCGTCTGTCTCAGAGCTGTAAGTAACAAATCATCTTCCTGCACACGAGTTATCAGTAGCGATAAGGGCCAATTCCTCCCCCTCCGGCTAAGGCATTGGCATGTGCTGCCCCCGTTGTCTCATGCCATGGGGAGGGGATGCTGGTGGCAGCTGGATGATTGCATCACTGGCGTGGATAAAGAAGCATCAATGTGCTACAGTTTTAATGCTAGTTTTTTTGATTTTTTTTTCTTCATTCCACAGCTCCAGAACAAAACTTTTCCCCATCCTCCTCTTTGGTGGGTTACTTCTGGCTTAGTCATCTTCATAGATCTTTTATAAAGCTGTTCCTTTCTTTCCAAGCTCAAAACCCATTTCCTCCACCCATGGCTCAGTGGGGTGCCATATGAACCCATAGCATCCTTGACAGCTCCTTCCCCTCCACCCCCACCCACCCAAGCCAAACCACAACAAGCAGGACATAGTGGCTTGGGCTTTTTTATTAGGACCAAAGCCCCTCAGATGGACTCATTTTATTGTCACAGCTAAGGACACATTCAGAGAGGACCATGCCATGGGAGACTGAGATGCAGGTCCACCCAGAGCACTGCCTGGGAGGGGACAGGCCAGCATGGGCCATGGCCAGGAGCATCACCATGTGCCACGCTACCACCCAGGAACTGCAACATCCACCTGGGGTAAAGGAATGAGATCCAAGTCCTGTGAGGGCACCACTGCTGAGAGACCAGTGGTCAGGATGAGATGGGAAACCACATCCCAGGCCTGGCTGTAATGCAAGACAGACCCAGCCCAGCTCTTCCACCCTCTTCTGCCCCACATAATTTAGGTGCAGGCCTTTAATTCTGCTTTTCCACTCCACAGCCTCATTTCACACCCCTTTATACCTGCCCCCAGCCCCAGTATTTGCCCCTCATGTGCATCCAGCCCCTGGTGCCCCAGGTCTCTGAGCCCTGCCTGCAAATTGGGGCTCTGCCCACTGTGCTGCCCACGTATCTGCCAGGCACACCAGCCTCCCCCCTGCACCTTCTTCCTCCTGGCCATATTCACAGTCCTCCCTCCACCTCCCACAGGGGCAGGGGATCCCACCCCACCAGTGATCTCCAGCTATGGGACGAGGTAGCCCTGAGTTGGGGTCACAAGTTGAGCCCTGAGCAGGTGACAAGGGCTAATCCAGGGCACTCACCCCACTCCATCCTCAATGAAGCGACCCACCCTTCCTCCATCCTGCAGCCCCAACCCCAGCCACCCCCCAACCCAACCTACCTTGCTCTTCATCTTGCCCTCAGATCTGTCCTCACTGGGGCACTGTAGGAGAGCATGGGAAATATAAAACCCCTGAACTCTCCTCACCTCAATCCCTTTTTAATTTCCAAAAGCAAGCCAGGGCATAACCAACCCACACGCACCCACATGTGCCTACACACACCATCCCCACTCACACATGCTCCGAGCAATCATGCCCACCACCATCACTGCCCACTCCTGGCCAGCTCGTCTCCAAGATCCCAGCTTGGGTGAACTCCCAGGTGCTTTGTGTCCCCAGCACAAATACAAGCTCATCTTCCCAGCTAATTTCACCACGCTGCTTGCATGGCTGGACTGACAGCCCTGCCTGCAGGGCAGCATGGCTGGGGATGGCTGAACCAGGGGCTCGTTGCCGACCACCAACCCTGTGCCACATCAGCAGCCCCATAGCTTCAGCAGGGACCGAGGGTAACCACCTGATCGGAGCCCTGTCTGCGTGGGAAGTAGGGCAGAGCATGTCTCGGGGCAAGCATGTGCTGGGAAGTCACAGGAGGAGAAATAATAGAAGTGACACGTGTCTAAGGACACACCGCTACTTGAGGAACATGCGTACAGTGTGTGTGGGTGGAGATGCATCCTCCTGCATGCCCAGGCGGGTCTGCAGCACGGAGGAGAGGCATCTGTGGAGGGAGCAGAGCAGGGCACCTCCATACAGGGTTGGGTTGAGTGCTCTGCTGAGGCAGGGAAATGTGAGCTGGAAAGTCTGGGCAGGATCCCGAGACATAAATCAGAACAACCCAGGTGCAAGTGGAGGGGGTTCACCATGGCCCCCCACCACGCATGGCTTGTAGGTGGCTTGGGACACATGTGCGGGTGGCCACAGTGAGTGTTCCATCCTCCATCAGCACCCCTGATCCTTTGGCTCTGCAGTTTCTGCTTTCCTCCCCAGGTTTCGGCCATGAATAAGGGAAAGCAATTTCAAGATGCTTCAAGACCATAAACCCAAGGAACCCGAAGCTCCAGTTCCACAGGGCTGCCCAGTGTCCTTTGGCTCCCCCATCACCAGGATCAACACAAAACAGGCACAAACCATAGCAGTGGGAAAGTGAGAACAGGAAAAGGCTCTCAAGGAGACCTGCTCCTCTACTTTCTTGGCTTATCTTACCTTTCACATCTAGTTTGCAGTCTACTGAGGCTTCCCCCAAGGGGTTCACAGCTTTGCAGGTGTAGACGCCTCCATCGAAAGGGCTGGGCTTGCGGATTTCCAGGGAGCAGACTCCCTGCTCAATCATCGCTATGTATTTGGGGTCTTCCCGTATCTCCATCTGATTTTTCATCCAGATGATTTTGGGCTGGAAGGCAGCAGGATTTATTTATTTATTTGTTTGTTTGTTTAAAGCAGGGAGAAAAATGAGAAATCTAACTGGCCCCAAAATTCAGCCACTTGTTTGCCTTTGCCTTGGCCTTGCCTGAAGCTTGTGGCCATGGTGGGATTCACAGACAGAAGCAATTTGAAGAGCTAAATCTCCCATTCTTGAACCCTAATGATGGCTCCACACTTCCTCTCCCAGCACAGAAAGAAACAGGACATGGCTTGAATTAAGAGCAGTCTCCTATCTTCATGCAGAAACACTCCAAACTTGCCCCAGTTTGACTCAGAGGGCAGCTGCAGCCTCAAAACACAACCAACCCTAACCCAATGTGACCAATCATCTCCGAACACCTGTAGCCACCTTGCAAAATCCCCACTGGTGGCTGCCCACACATGGACATGCTGCTGTCCATGGAGGAACCACTGACCTGGGGGAAGCCCCGGACGCAGCAGAAGAGATGTGTACTGTAGCCCCGGGTGGTGGTTCGATCTGTCAGGGGCTGGGTGAACTTTGGAGGCTCCATCATGTCCCGTTGGGGGATCTTCTCTGGCTGGTAAGTAATTTCTAAGAAAACAATTAATTGTAGGTTGAGGCAGAGCTCGGGCTCCTGGGGTGATCAGCACATGGTTGCAGGGATTCAGCCCAAGGTACCTCAAAATACTTCTGCTCCTTCACATAACAGCCAGACTTTAGCCAAATCTGAGATGGACCACTGCAGGGGTCTCTTCCTCTGTTGCCCTGAGCTGCAGGGCCAAAGCCAGCACTGTTCCTTACCCCTCCCAGCTCCTGCTTCGGTCTCACTCCAGGGATGTCCATGCCTTAATCCCTCCCAGAGGGCTGACCATGGCACATGCCTTCCCCAAAGGAGGAAGGAGGTGTAGAAGGAGGGCAGGGGACTTCTGGACCTCTGCCTTGGGGATGCACAGCTTCGCCCCTACAGGGACCATCCCAGTGACCAGCCCAGCAGCACCACCACAACACCGAAGAAGCCACACTAGGCCCTACAGGGACAGGACCCCTCTTGGCCACCACCACCCCCAGCCCCATAGCCAGAGTCTTGTCCTCACTTGTCTTCTTGATGTGGGCCACTCCAGAGGTGATGGCTGCTTTCTCACTCAGTCCACAGGCGTTCTCTGTGAACACCCGGAAGGAGTAGGAGTTGCCGATGATGAGGTCGGAGATGGTGCAGCTGGTGCGGGTGCAGCGCTCCAGTGCTGTGAACCATTTCTGGGAGGAGAAAAAATACAACAAAAGAGTGGCGATGGCAGGCAGACTGTCCAAAAGATGAAGAAGGTATGTGAGGAGACAGAGGTGTGCAGCTCCCGAGCACCAGGGCACAGGAGGCCCAGGAGTGTCCCAACTCACCCCACTCTTCTTGTCTGACTTCTGCACCATGTAGCCCTTGATCTCGGAGTTCCCGTTGTCTGCCGGGGGATTCCACTCCAGGGCCACATTAAAGCCCCACACATCGACCAGCTTCAGGTTCTGCGGGGGGCCTGGTGGCTCTGCAAATGCAAACCCTCACACTGTGGAATCCTAATTTGCTGCCACCAGATTCTGTGCTTTGACCATCCCTTGCTCCTCACTTCTAGTCTCTTCTCACCCTGTTGTAGCACGGAAGGGATGAGAAGTTGTGAGGAGCATGGGCTGGCAGAAACCCTGCATCGCCGACTGGAGGAGTTCACCTCCATAATCCTGGAGAAAATCCCACTGGAAGAGGGACCCCAGAGTTCCTTGCCTTGTTGCTGGCCCTATCCCATCCCACCCATAACAGGAGTTATCCCAAGCCAAAGGCAGGAACAAGTCCCAGAACAACCATGTAGGGTCTCATCCCCAGTCTTACCAATCACTTGGATGTCCAGGGTAGCCTTGTCCTCTGCTCCATTTATCCTCACAGTAAGCTCATACTTGCCCGAATCACTGCGCTGCCCCTGGCGGATGTAGAAGATGGTGTCCTTCTGCGTGTTGCGGATGTTGATGCGGCTGGTGTCCAGGGGCTGGCCACCTTTGGTCCAGATCACCTCGGGGTCTGGCTTTCCCTGGAGCAACCCACACAGACCCATCAGGAGCCACTCAAGAGCATGGTCCCAACTGGTCCTGGTGGGAAGGACGGGTGGGCAAAGCCACCTTGCTTTGTCCAGGCAGCAGTGGCCTGGATACAGCCTCTCCCATTCAGCAGTGCCTAGGGAATAAACTACAGATGATCCCTGCCTCACATCAGCCTCACTGATGGGAAGACATCAGGCTCCAGGGATGAGGCTGGAACATGCTGGTCTCACAAATTCCTTGTGGAACATGCCCAGCTTTACTTGTCCAGGGCTTTGCAGGCAGAGCTGTGCTCCTGTTGCCCAGACACTGAGCCCAGGTTCAAGCCAGGCAGCTGGGGCTTGAATTCAATATCCAGGGCCAAGTTGTTCCTGGAGCATGGCCAGCACAGGCTCCCAACCACCTATGACACATGGCATGGACATTTCCCTCATTGCAGGGGCAGATTTCTGGCTCATGCTTCCCCCAGTGTGTTTCAGGGCTGGTTTTCTCCATGGTGGAGAAAATTTTCTCCACAGAATTACAGAATTGTCAGAGTTGGAAGGGAGCTCTAGAGATCATCCAGTCCAACTCCCTTGCTAAAGCAGGATTGCCCAGAGCACATCATTCAGGACAGCATCCAGGCAGGGCTTCAAGGTTTCCGAGAAGGGGGCTCCACAGCCTCCCCGGCCAGCCCATTCCAGTGCTCCATCATGGTGGAGATGCTTTGGGGATGCCCCAAACAGTAGGTGATAGATCAGTTGAGGAGAAGACCTCCAGGTTGGGCCATCATTGTTCACCCCATTGTTGTGCTGTGGAGTCCTGTGGCACATGGCTGTGAGGTTTGGCCAGGAGTGTGAGCTGAACACGGCTCATGGGCTCAGACAGCACCAGTAGCTAGCTCATGACTGAGCGTGTTTGGGGTTGTCCCACTGCCAACACCACTAATAAAGACATAGCAGGAGAAAAACAGGAGCTAGGCATGAATTGGAGAGGGGTTACCACCCCATCTCCCACCCTCACCCTATGAGACATTGGGATCAGGACAAGTCAGCCCATGGGTGGCCCCAGGCGTGTCATGGTGGCTAGAAAAGTCACTGCAGAAGCCAATCTGCAGTGGGAAAGCCTGGAGGGAATAAATCCCAAATCACCCACCTACCTGGAAAGGGATCATAATGTTCACGGCATCCCCAACACGCCTGACGTAAGTCTGCCGTAGGTGACGGGGCATGCGGATCTTCGGGAGCTCTGGGGGACAGAAAATCACACCGTGGGGATGACAAAATCATGGCCCCCAACTGGCTGACCCACCCAATGCATACCCCTGCTTGGCCATCAAGAAATCCCACCCACAAAGGTGGTGACCTCTTCTCTCTCATCTCCTGGACAGTGCTTGCTTCTCTGCAGGGACATGCCAGCCTCCCCCATTGCCTGCACCACAAAATTATACCCATCCTTGAGTTGCCAGATCACCAACCCAGTGCCACCACCCTGATGGACCATTCATTATAGCCAGGCCATGGAGACCAACATTGGCATAACCAGAAGACCCACAGCACAGCCTACATGGTAGCAAGGAAAAAGGCAGCATCTCCCAGTTAGGAATTATTTCTCCCCCAGCTCAGAAAGCAGACTCTCCAGAGGTACAAAGCCCAACTTCCAGCAAGGACAAGTCTGGCCAGACCTCCAACTTTGCTGTTCACTCAAGGCCTTTGAGGTGGTGCACGGTTACTCACAGCAGAGCTGTGAAAGCCCCAGCCTTAAACCAAAGGCTAATATCCCCAAGGGAACATAACAAAGGCAAGCAAGAAACCCCCTGGAGAATGCTGATGGAGCATGTGTCTCCTTCCCAGGGTGAAAATAGCAGCCGTGTAACCCTACCGGCTCAGTGCCACTTGGTGATTCTTCTGGAGAGGCATTGGGTTTACGTGAGCCCCTCATAAAAAAGCTGTGTGTCCCTGCCCGGATTAAACGTGCCGGAGCTTAGTTCTGGGGAGGGGGCACAGCCAGAATTAACTGGAGGACTGAGCAATGCCTTAACAGCTGTGAGCATGAAAAGCTGGTTGTGGGCTGGGGAGGGCAGGAGATGCCCGGAGGTCTCAGATGGCCCCGCTGACAGCTGAGATGGTTTCTGCTCCCCTTGTCCTGCTCTTTGCCCCAGGGATCCACACATCCACGCTGACACTTGGGCTCATCAGTCTCAGTGAGGCAGAGAAACCTGACCTCATTCATGGGGGTTTTCCCCAGCTCTGGTGTGTCTTGCTCGGCCAGAGGGGGGCTGGCTAAGGTCAGTGGCCCAGGTGACATACTGCTGTGGGTGGGAGGACATTTTTTTTGCCCCAGCCCCCTGCAAAATGCAACTCCCACACCAAATCCTCACCTGGTTTCTCCTCATCTCTCGCCATTTCCCAAACCCACTCATCTCACTTGTTTTTAAACTCCCTGCCTTTTGTATTGCTGCTATTTAAATTCCCTTGTGATGGTATAAATGAAGTGATGAGAGACGCAAAATGCAGTCCCAAACAAAACGTGAGGGTCAGAAGGTAACCCATGGGGCAGAGAGGAGAGGACTTGTGAGCCCAACAGCCATCAGTGCTGCTGAGAGTTAATTTGTTCCCCAGCAAAGGGTGTACAGGGCTGTGTTTCGAGTGAAATGCAAAAGCAGGCAAGTGCCCTTGGCTGATGAAGAGTTTCAGTCAGCAAAAAGAAGAGAGAGAAGAAAAAACCCCACTGTTGTGGAGCAAGAGCAAGTTGGGGGGGGGGGAGGGGGTGATTTTCAGCTCTTTGGGGTTTACACCTCTCAGCCCACACGTGTGGCTGGGACAAAGCTACATGGCAGAGACGGGGGGTTTGACCTGGTGGGCACAGCACAGGACCAGAAGTGGGAAATACGAGCTGTGTATTTGGCATCTCACACCAGTCCCTTGTGCCTCGGTTTCCCCAGTCCCACAAGGTCTGGTGGGATGTCTTTGAGACCTGGATGTGAACTCGGCAGCAGACACCAACACTGTGTTCACCTCCTGTGAGCAGACTGAGGACAGAGCCTGCAGGACCCTTTCCAGATGCTGACACACTTCTCCAAGCCCTTTCCTATGAAAAATTGATGGTTCCTGGAATAACTTTTGTTATTATTATTATTATTATTATTACTATTTTTAAGCAGCTGAAAAATCCAGCGTGTTCTTTGAGTAACTGGAAAACTTGTGCATTAATAATGTCTTGTGAAGGGAAAATAAGTCTTTATCTGCTGTTTGATAAGTGAAAACCAGCCTGGCCATCACGTATCAGCCCCAACACATTCGCAGCACCCCGGGAGGAATGCGAGTCCTGCCAAGCACGAGAGCAAGCTATTCATTAACGAGTTCGGCATGATTAAACTTCCCATACTCCAGACTACCAGCTCTTGACTTTCCTTAACTAAATAAACAAAGCTGCCCAACGTGCATGGGATGGCATATTAGAGATGTAAGCATGGCCAGGGAGAGGAGATGGGCTGAAAGTGGGACCGTTGCTGAGCTCTTGCATAGAAACAGGAAAATGTGGCTCTGCATTTTAAGTCCTTCTCCCACAAAGCCTCACCGTCTGCAAGATCAGTGGCTTGAGGTCAGGAAGACCTCAGCTGCTCCATCCCACCCCAAAGGAATTGAACACAGTTATTGAGAATAACATCTCAGTCAAAGGCTGGGTTGCAGAGTGTGAGAGGACAGAGGCTGCCCGGGCTGTAGGGACAGGCTGTGATTTCTGTTTTGGGCTGACAAAGCACAGGGGGATTACCCAGAGGTACTTACGGAGGATCTCTCTGATGAGAACTGGCTGCTCCAAAGCAGCCGGGACGCTGGCACCGTTGGCGTTGACAGCCTTCACCCGAACATGGATCTTGTCACCAGAGCTGAGGTCCGGGACCGTGTACCGGGTAGAGAGAAAAGGCTCCTTGTTCACAGCCGTCCAGTCTGTACCTGCAACCAGCCCAGCAGAGCACTTCAGGAGTGTGATGGACAGATGGAGACACACGCCCCCAAAGAGCAGGATCAAGCCACAGGGGGTGAAACCCAGAGGCAAAGAACCCCTTTCTTGCAAAGGCTGAATGATTTGGGGCACCAGCAGAAAAAGGCATCTTAGGGGGGAGGTTGGCCACCACACTCTGCCAAGGAGTGCGGGGTATGAAATGCTGGCAGAAGCTCAACTGTCAAGCAGGAGGCTGTTTGCAAGTAAGAAAAGGCATCAGGGCAACAAACATGATCCCTGCTGACTTTCCAAGTGCATTTCTGGAAGCAGTAAGTCCATCTGACCAGCCTACCAGTCCATTCCTCTTATTGCCCGCAGAAAACTCATTGGGGCTCACCATGTTCCCCAGCACATCCTCTACATTGGGAAAGGTCTGATTATCACCTGCCACCAGCCAGATAGACCTCTTCAACTGCTCTTCCTGCTTGGAAGGGTCATCTCAAACTCATCCTGCAGCCAAGATGTAGAAGCCCTCCCATGTCAGCCAGCTAACACAGCCTTGCAATGTCCTGAGCCTCTTAGAGGTTTCTCAGTTAGCAAAAAAACTGCCTCAGTCACCAAAAGGCTGGATGTCCCAGGTGGGCAACTAGAGCAACACACGTGTGCCAGGGTTTGCTAAGCTACCATGTCCACCTTCAGACCAAGAAGGTTCTCCTACCAAATGCCATCGGACCAGCTAAGCCCCACCAGCTCCTCTTTCCCTTCACTGCTGGTGAGGGCTCAAACCATCCTCAACTCAAATCTCACCTTATTTTAGCCAACCAGTGTCCTGTACCAGCCCAAATACAGTAGTCACAGAGCCCATGTGGTTATCGCTGAATGAGTAGAGCTCATGAGTAGAGTCACCCAGCCAAACCCAAAGCAAGCTAGGAAACCATCCAAAACTATGACCTTTGGGTGGCTGACAGCCAGCACCCTCCAGGAATGGCTGTATCTTTCCTTGTCCCACACAAAGGCCTCCTCATGCTTCTGTCCAACCATGGTTACCTACCCAGTCCCCAGCCCATGAAAGCATCCCACAGCCAAGCATGTGTTGATCATATCTCCTACAAGATAAACGTAGGGTCATAGATGGACATAAAGGCTCATAGACGGAACTCCCCAGGGCCCATGGACCATCTATATCTCCCAATACTCCAGCTTCATGTAGCACCCAGCACACCAGGCGCAGCCTCTCCTTGCAGATCCCCCCAGCCACACAGGTCATTCACTCTCACCCCAAGGCCAAGCAGGGGGTTCCCAAACCACAAGCCTCATCCACCTACCCCATTCTGACAACCAGCAATTCAACCAGAGAACCACAGACAATTGTTACCACCCACTTCATCTACTGTGGCCATCCTCCTTCCAGGCATCTTAAGCCCCATCTCACTTGGGTAGGCCTTGCCTGCTGATGGATGCCAGCCCCTCTCGTGCTGCCTAGGACCCTTTGCTCCCTCATCGTCCTACCTTACCCCCATTCCCTCTGCACTTCCTTTTGGGCAAACATGGGACCTGAGCTCTTGCATCACTATCCCTCCTGAAGTCCCTGCAGAGCTGGAGTTCATTAGAGATCATCCTCAGTGGGTATGCTGATCTCTCCTCCATCCTCTAGCTGGACATGGCAGTGACATTAAACATAGTCCAGTCCCTCACTAAAGACACTATCTGAAGCCAATGGGAAGAGCGTCT
This sequence comes from Scolopax mira, assembly GCA_004320125.1. Classification (NCBI taxonomy): domain Eukaryota; kingdom Metazoa; phylum Chordata; class Aves; order Charadriiformes; family Scolopacidae; genus Scolopax; species Scolopax mira. Next base: position 61,872 of record BJBW01011802.1, read on the forward strand.
CCTCCATGGAAAAAAAAAAATCATCTAAAATTAACGCATTCGGGCAAAGAAAGAGAAATGGTACCCAGCAAAATGCCCTGCTGGGCTCTGCTGGGCCCTGCTCCATCCCACATCTCCACAGCAACACAACAGTTTTCCATGTTTATGAGGCAGGAAAGCCCAAACCTACTTCCATCTTTGCAGATCTCCACCACATATCCATCCAGGCCCGACTGGCCTGTCTGCTCTGGGGTTTTCCAGGTCAGCGTAACCGAGTTTTCACTCACTTCTTCCACGGCCAAGGACAAGGGGGAGCTGGGTGGCTCTGTAACAAATATGCTGTGATGAGGACAGGCTCTCAAGTAGCAGGACTGTTGGAAGACAATCACCCAACCTACATGTTGGTCTTCAGCCCTCCCATCCTCCTAATCCTCCAGCCCTATCCTACTCCAAAAATATCCTTTATGATTTGATCCCTCTGTCCCTTCACCCCGACACCCCCACATGCCTTCTCCCAGCCTTGCATATCTCCCCTCCACATTGCAGTGTCTGGTCCCATTCTCAGTTCTCACCTGCTTTTGGTTTCTCAGGCTTGGGTTCAGCAGCTGGGGCTTGAGGTTCAGCTGGGGGAGCCGGGGAACCTTCAGCAGAGGCTGGAGTCCCTTCTGCTGCGGGGACAGGGGCAGGGGGCTGCTCTGCAGCAGGGGCTGGGGGCTCTTCAGCAGCTGGGGCTGGTGCTTGTTCTTTCTTTGGGGTCGGCGCTGGCTCCTTCTTCGAAGCCTTGGCTGCAGTTTTGCCGGTCATTGCTGCAAAGCCTGGGGGCTGGGGAAGAGGATGTTCTGGGGTTTGTGCTCTGATGTCTCCGCTTTCTTTTGAGATTCCTGACCCAGACCAAAGGTCTCTCCTCCAAATCTGGGATCTCGACTCCAAAGCCGGGGTCCCTGCTCCAGACCAAGCGTCTCCACTCTGGATGGGCAGTCTCTGCTCCTGGACGGCTGTGCTGGAACGGGGAAACCAGGTCAACTGAGCCAGAACAGGGGCTGGGAGATTTTTATAGGCTTTGGCTGGCACTTGTCACCTCCCTGCAAACCAATCTGCCTGCGCAGGCGGGGGCCGCCAGGAATAGCCACCAGGGACCTGCACATTCAGCAGCACGCCCCTACCCCCTCCTATGGGACTGCAGCATATGGTCCTGTCACCCCCGCCACCCCCCTTGGGCTCGCACGGGACTGGGCAGGCTAGGGCCAGGTCACCTTTCTTTGGGGACACAGCTCCTGTCCCCAGCACCAGCACCCTGAGCTAAGGGCTTCCCAACTCCCTCACTGTCACCTCCTCAGCCACCCACCCTGTCCTTCCACATCCTCCCCCTTGACACCACGTTTACCTGGTGCCCCCCACACCTTCTCCCAGTCCCTGCATTAACACCAACCCCACTCCAATCCCGATCCTCTGTGTTAATCCTGCACTGACCTGCTCCCATGTCCTCCCATAGTCTTTACGGTAACTCCAGACCCCTCTGCTCCCCCATGCCCTCACCCAGCCTCCACCTCAATCCCTGAATCCCTGGGGTTGGAACTCAGCCCTTGAGATCATCTGGATAAAGAGCTGCCCAAGCCCCTGACCCACATTCCATCCACCTGGAGAAGATTAATTACCGGCCAGCCCTATGCCATGTCCTCCAGTCTCTGCCCTGCACATATGTCCATGGAATCTGGTCAACCCAGACACCCTTCTGTTATTCACCAAACTCAGATTCATGCCAAGGCCCTCCACTGACCTAGGAAAGCCCCATTAGTCCTATAGGATATAACCCTGTCCCCCCCTGCCTTTCCTTGTTCCCCTATCTTGCCATGCTATCCATGAGATGCTACTAAAAATGTCTCCATAGCCTATGGTATAATTCCTTAACCTTCTTTAAATTGGAGTTGTCAGAGAGTTTGCTCCTGTCCCCCAACTACTTGCCTGTCTCCAGGGATGCTGTTATGGAGGAGCCAAGCAAGCCTGGCTCTCCTGGGCATTGGTTCAAAGGCTCACGGTTTTGTGGTCCCCAGGAAACACCTCCAAACATGAACATCAGGGCCAAGAGGCATCTCTAAGACAGCCAGAGCATGAAGCTATGTGCTCTGGCAGGGCCAGGTGATCTGAGCTTTGCTAACACAAGGGTGGTTTTCCAGGTGGGGTCAACTGTGGTCACTGAGGAAGGGGAGGGAGAGAAGAAAGAGTAAAACCCCATTGGCTATGCTGATCTTTAAAGGGATGGTAATAGCCCAAAAAAGAACTACAGGGCTCTGAGGGATGCACTCCAGCTGGAGCAGGACCCAGGGACTGGGTGGATGGAGAGAGGAGGTCAGGGCAGCAATGCTGGCTCTTTAGTTCATGGGGGTGTCACAGAGGTGCTGGGCTTGGCAAGACATGGGGCTCATCTCCTGGCCGCAAGAGAGCAGCGGGCAGATGCTGATGGCTGCATAGAGGCCCCAAGGACCCCTGCCCATGGTGCTCCACACAGACAGCAAGACATAGAGGGATGTAGAAGACAAAACTGCCAATCCCCAGAAAGAACACAAAGGAGACCCATGGTTTCTGTTAGTTCTGCTGCTCCTGTAAGCTGAGAAGAAAGTTCATCACAGTCACCAGCCTTGCAAGTCCCATGGGGAGCAGGTAACAGGAGTGCAAACCTGGTGCCTCGTGGGAGGCTGCAGCCCAGCACCATGACCCTCCTGCTCCAAGGAAGAATATTTTTTTCCCCTGGTTATTTCAGCAACAGAGTTTGGCACCAGGAGACTGTATCTCAGAGAAGACGTGTTTCCTCCAAAACTATGTGATAACCTAAATGTTCCTCGATTACTTTAGTCATTGAGGAGGAATATGACTAATAAAGGCTCCTCCTTCCCCAAAATACATTTTTGCTGCCTGTAGACCATGGACAGGTACTGGCAGTCCCTCCTGCTCCCCAGAGTAGCCTGGAATGGCTCAGATTTGCCAAGTGGGCCATGAACTGGAACATTTTCTGCAGCTGCTCTGGCAAAAGAGAAGAAGACAACCTTGCTCCCCAGCACAGCAATGAAAGGTTAGAGGGGACTGTCCATCTGACCTTCTCCAGCTGCTTTTAACTCCCTGGTGTGTCTGGCAACCAGATGGGAGGATTGGAGAAGCTCTGGTTTCTCCATCCCTTGACCCACAGGGATTTTATTCTGTCTTGGAAGAGCCTTGGCCCCTCAGCATTCACCTGGCCTGTGTCTTGATAAATTTTTCCATCAGCTGACAAGTGGCCACCTCTGAACTCCCACAGCCATCCGCTCCACTGAGAAGTCTTCTGTATGTCTTTGGCAAAAGTGATCGTGATGTCTAATCTTAACCAAAATGCTTCACAAAAAGCAGCTTTCTTTTGATTATGAGTTAAGAAAAGCAATTTTAAAAGCTCAGGAAAAAAAAAATAAAATCAATACAAAACTCCAGTTCATAAGGAAACGAGTGCTCAAATTTCTCTCCTGTTTCAGTTTGGGTCCAATTATTTCGCTTGAAGTTCTTGATTTGAACAAAACTTGAGCTTTTCAACCCGCCGGATGACGTTTAGATGCTGTTTTCTCTGTTGACTCACGGGGTGACTCATAGGTTAAGAGCCAGTGAATCAACATGGTTTATCATCAGGACTTATCTGAGCTACGTTACTGTAGTATATTGGCATCTTGTTTATTAACACGTCGTCAGCAAGACAGTCGAGCAAACTCAAGTGTGGAAACCCTATGCTGTCTGATGTAGGTGACAAAGGCATCGTGGCAGGTTGCCCACCTCAAAGTCAAAGGGTTTCCCGCGGGACCAGACTTTAGGGAGCCAAAGGTTTCGTTACCCACCATGATGGCTTCACTTGTGGATACACAAAGGGAAGGGAGAAACTGCTCCCATGAAGTCGTTTCACCAGGAAGAATGGGAGTGGGGCGTCTCAGCGGAAGCCCCACAACTTTGGGGTGAGGGACTTAAAATGAGTCTGATGTCAGAAACAAAAGGAAATGTCCACCGGGGTGATACTTCTACCTCAGCATGAAAATCAAGAGCACACCAAGTGGGCTGTGCTGACTGCTCCTGCAGGCAACTGGGAGGACTGAATACTCAAATTTTACTGATAATTTAAATATTACCACACTTTTGCCTGAAACTCCAAATGTTTCAGGATCTAGCTGAAACACGGGATTCGTGTTTTCCAGTGAGAAACGGTCTCTTCTCTACAGGAAGCAGGTATTTTTTATAAATTGATTTTGACCCTCATTTCCAGCCCATTGAACTGTTGATATGCTGCCTTACTTATCTTCCAGGTGACATATAGCTCTAAATAATGAGAGTATCATTTCTTCCTTAAAGGATCAGCTCCTCCTCACACCACTGTAATTCAAGTGACACCAAAAGATGCGGCATAGTCATCTTTCAGCTGGATTTATTGAGGGGAGCCCACTGCAAAGAGATAAATCTGGATGTACCCCAAAAGCCTCATATCTACCCATTCACCCTGATTTGCCAGTTTAGGAAATTGCAGCACCAAGGACCTGCCAGGTGGGATGGGAGGAAGTCTTATCAGCACCATTCCCCATGACAACAGCTGACATGTCAGTGCAGGAAGACAGAAGACACCTCCGACAGCTGGGGAAAATCCTGGAGGCTTTCAGAGATTAGTCCCATCCCCTAAACAGGGCTCCAGGATTAGATGGGAGGTGGTGAGACCTTCCCACTTGCATATTGTAAAGCAAAGCGGAGATGCCAAAAGCCCAGAATAAACGAGTAAATGAGGGGTCCATGTCATCCAGGTGGGAAGGGCTCCTTGAAGCTGTAATATCCTCCACACTTGTCCCCTTTTGCCCTTGTCCTTGTGAACACCTCTGAAGAGCCAAGGTGGGTCTCCCTCACTCGCCAGGAAGCAGCAGTGTGGATGTCACATGCTGCTACCTGGGCCACCACTGGTTCTGAAGTGGCACCTTGGCACAAGCCATGTCCTTTATTGGAGCAGAGGACAGAGCCATGCTCCAAGGGATGGTATCACGGGTGCCAACAAGGATCCATCACCCATAGGCTGTATCAGGGTAGGGAAGGGGACACCCAGCACTGACATGGTCTCCATTGGCATCCTCAGTAGGATTTATTCAAAACCACTCAACAGCAGAGAACAGGACCTGCAACCACCTCCCGACAGCCACATCCAGCCCTGCACCCATTGTGTGGGTGATGAGTCCTCAGGAGACACCGCAAATGGCTGGCAAAATGCCCAAACCCCAACCAGTCCCCCTTGGACTTCAGCAGAAAGGGGGTGTCCGAGCTGTCCAACGTGTCCAACCCCCTTTGGGGGAGGATATTGCTACTGGTCACAGATGCAGCTGGAGATGGCCCCTGTGTGGGGCTGCCTCCTCCTTTTGGCTGTTTCCCTCCCTCCTGCTCTTGCCTGACACAACTCCAGAGAGGAATTTAAGCCAAACCTCCAGAAAACCAGGGAGGTCAGATGGAAAATGCCGACCACAAATGCCAGCACGGCCAAGGCTCGGGGCAGCCCAGGGCCCTGCCTGCTGTGTCACCTCTCCCCAGCTCCCGGCAGCATTTCCAGCCTCCCTGTCAGCGTGATATTCGCAGGGCGCTGAGTCAAGCCGCCGGGGCAGGCAGCAGGTGGGCTGGGACGTAGACAAGCCTTCTATGGCGTGTGTCGCACGCAAGCAGATGCTTACTTCACCCTGAAGCAATGACCACAGGCAAGGGTTCCGTGGGTTGAGCCGGGACAGGGACTCAACCCCTCTCCCAAAGCCCCCCAGGGTAGTGCCTGTTGCAGTGCCACCCTGGGGCAGGAGTTTTAAGCTCTAAGACGTCCTTGTCTGGTCTAGAAAACATGGACAGGCAATAAAGAGATATTGTTATGGTGATTTAGAGTATCTCTGAGGTCCCATTGGGCATCCCCTTGGTGAGTGCAGCAGTAAGGTTCATGCAGCCCAGCCTCACGATCCACAGGGTTATCCCGGTTGCATGGTTGCACATCAGCTCACACCACCAGCATCCTCACAGTTCGATTCATCCAATCAAATTAATAACGCTTTCTTCATCAAAAGGGCTGTCAGGCAATGGAACAGTCTGCCCAGGGAAGTAGCTGAGGCACCATCCCTGGGGGTATCTAAAAGACTTGGTGATGTGGCACTGAGGGACATGTTTTGTGGCGGACTTTGTGGTTAACGGTTGGACTCAATGATATTAAGGGAATTTTCCAACCTGAATGATTCTCTGATTCTATGATCAGTCGAGGAGAGTAATGGGTTCACCTGCCAGCCCTGTTATTAGCTCATGGAGCAGCACAGTTGGGGGTCTGGAGCTGCAGCCTACAACCAGGAGCTGCCAGGTGTGGGCAGGACACATGAATGCAAACACCCATCACCAACAGCCTCTTTGGGGTGCTTTTTTGGGACTGTGATGCAGTAATTCTTCTCCAGTCTGGAAGGGAGAGAAATAGAGAAACCCACACAGGGATGCCCCGGTTTTGCCCAGTGCTTCACTGGGAGCTGAGACAGGGAGCTCAGTGCCAGCTCCATGTCCCCTCCAGCCTGGGGACAGCGCTGTGGGAGGAAACCCATGTTGGAGCAGAATCATCCACTGCCTCCAGCCCAAGTGGTCCCCCTGGCTCCATCCGTGGTGCCATCGCATATCACAGCCACAGAGCAAGGTGGGCAGCACCCCCCGAACCGGGAGCAGGGGGAGGCAGGAGGGGTGACCTCCTGCAGCTGCACCCAGGACAGGACGTGACGGGCCAGCAGAAGCCCTCACACACCTTGGCACCGCATTTGTCACCTCCCACGTCTCCCAGAAGCTGTGCCAACCCCAGGGCATCGCTCTGCCTTTGGAAGGGTTAATTTTTTTTCCAATCCTGCCCTACATTTGGGGCTGCCAGACGGAGTTTACCTTGGGCAGGCAGGCAGAGAACCCGCAGGGTCTGAGCCTGTGCCAGCTCTGCTCTCCACAGCCTGCTGGGGGTCACCTCTACTGAGGGGACAGCAGCTGGGGACGCCAATAAGGCTCTGTCACCACCTGCCTTGTCTGGTCCCGTGCTGGAACAGGGAAAGGCTGCAAACCAGAAGGTTGGGTTCTCCCTTCTGCGTTAAAAGCCAGGAGCTCAGAGAGCCCCAAAATGTCCAAAGCCAGCTTTGCTGTTTTATTCAGGACATTGCACCCAGGGGACACAGCCACGTGCCTGACTGTCCCCAAGCTGTGGCAGCCCTTGGGCTGGCAAACTGGGAGCTGGGAGGCTCTACAAGAGACGAGGGAGGAATCAGCTCAGCCCTGGGCTCCACCAGCATCAAAGACAAATTTCTTTATCATTTGGTATCGGCAGGAATCTCAGGTGTTTGCTCTTTGCTGCTCAGGGGAGAGCACCACTACCCAGAGCCCTGCTTTGTTTGTCTCCATGCCTGCAGTCCCAAGCAGTGCCCATGTCCCAGTTAGCCCAGTAACTGCTGGTCCTCAGGAAGGTGTCCAGCCCTGACATAAAGAACATCAAGGCACCGAAACCCCTGCCAGGGTGCACCACACCATGGACTGGTTACACCCCAAGCACACAGTTCTGGTCTCGCTTGACTTTCAGCATCCCCTCAGGTCCCTTTACCTCCATGAAGGACCAAGGCCACCTCAGGTGTCCTCAAGGAGCAGTGCTCCTCACCAGCCTCCTGCCCCTCTGGCAGGACAAGCACTGATGGCTGATGCCTCCCAGTTCCTCCCTTGTTCTCTTGCATCCACACTCCTCCTTTCCTTACCCTAAATGCTTTCCCTGGCATCCTTACCTGTCTCCCTCTGCTCTCTCCATCCTCTCCTCCTTATCTGCACCCTCCAACCTCCTCCCCACACCATACAGAGTCCCTGCAGGACACTGCCTTGCTCCACCACACCAACAGCTTGTGTGGCTGAAAGCAGCACAGCAGATGGGGACCAGCACAATGTCCAGCCCCAGTGGCACTGGGAACAGCTGTATTCCAGGTGTGGCAGCCAATAATCAAAGGAGGGCCCCGAGGCTGGTATGGGGGTGGCTGGCACCACAAGGGCTGCCCGTACCCTGCCATGTCTGAGGGGTTTGCGGAGGGCTGTTCCTTCCCAGGATGCTCTGAAGCAAGTGGGATCTACTCCCTTAAATACAGAATCACAGAATTATAGGGTTTGGAATAGATCTTCAGAAATCATCTTCTCCAACCCCTCATCTCCCCTCCCAAAGCAGGGTAGTGGGACAGGAACACATCCAGGCAGGATTTGAATGTCTCCAGAGAAGAAGACTCCACCACCTCCCTGGGCAGCCTGTTCTGGCACCCTCAAAGGAAAGAAGTTCTTCCTCATGTGGAGATGGAATTTCCTGTGTCTCAGTTTGTGCCCATTGCCCCTTGTCCTGTCCCCGGGCACCACTGGGAAGAGT
>BJBW01011802.1:75990-85992 GCA_004320125.1 Scolopax mira
CCCAAGCCCAAGAGTTGGCCGAGGGCACCTCTGAGTCACCCCGAGCTGGGGAATAAATCTCTCGCCTGATGGAGAAACGCCAGCCCAAGGGAGAGGACAACCCGGCCGATGCTCCCAAGCGGAGCCAGGACAACCCTGTGGCCTGATGGCCATGGAAATGAAACCATGGGGTGACACCACCAGGGTGGCTCGGCTGAGTCCCCGTCACGTTTTAGAGGAGGAGACCCCAAAACCTCTGTCCCCTTGAGAGGATGGTTCAATGTCACCCCCGGCTCCTCAGCGGCTGGACTGGGCACTGTCTCTGGCACCAGTGGGCTCCTGGGGAGAAAAGGGCTTGCAGGCGGCAGGGAGGCCGGAGCCAGGCTCCGGGAGGATGCTGGAGGTTTGGGAAAGGGCACTTTGTCCCCTGTGCTGTAGGACGAAGTCACCTCTTGTCCCCGCCAAGCTGGGATGCTCTCGGTGCCCGGTGCCCCCGGGACCGCCGTGGCCGGACATTCTCGGTGCCCGGCGCTCCCGTTATCCCCGTGCCCGCTGCTCCCGGCTCTTCTGCACCCAGGTGCTCCCGGCTCCCCGCTTCCCGATGCTCCCGGGACCCCCAACCCCCGTTCTCCCGGTTCCCCCGGTTCCCCGTGCCCGGCGCTCCAGGACCCCCGTGGTCAGATGTCTCTGCTCTCGGGACCGGCTCCCGGTGCCCGACCGGCGCCAGGTACGGTCCATCTCCCCTCCCCGCTCCTCCTCTCCGCCCCGTCCCGTCCCTCCTCCTCCGGGAAAGCGAAAGCGCGGCGGGCGGAAGCCGAGCTCTCCCCGCCGCACCGGGGCCGCACCGGGGCCGCTCCGCGCCGGGGCCACCATGGCTTCCATCGGTAACTTCTTCCGACGGAGCCTGCGGCGCTCCGGCCGCAGAGGTGAGGGTCGGGAGGGGACACCGGGGAGCGCAGCCCCGCGTCGGGGGGGGGGGGGGGGGGGGGGGGGGGGGGCGGTGGCGGTGCGGGGACTGATGCCGGTGGCGGTGCGGGTATCGGTGGCGGTGCGGGTATCGGTGGCGGTGATGGGACCGATGCCGGTGCCAGCCCCGGGGCCGCGGCTGCGGGACCCGACGGTTGCCGGCGGAGCGGGGACTTTCCCGGGCAGCGCAGCGCGGTCACACCGGGTGGGACCGACGGGACGGCGACCGGCACCGGCACCGGCTCGGTCCCCCCCAGCCCTGCCCGTACCCTGCGGAGCTCGAACCGTCTCTCTCCGGGTTTTGCTGCATCTCCGGGGGCTTTCTCCATCCTCAGGGGTTTTACCCCATCCCGGGAGCTGCCCCCCATCCCCTGGGAGCCAACCCCGTCCCGAATGAGTCCCCAAACCCCCACTCCCCGGGATGGTTTCCCGATCCCCACGGGGGTTTACCCCCATCCCGGGGGCAGCCCCACAGGCTTCCTAATTCCCACATCCCCAAAAGCTGTTTTCCCAGCGTCGCAGCACACGCCAGAGTGTGGCATCACGGGCAGAGCGGCCACACTGAATTTCACTGAATTTTTTTGGACTTGGAAAGGCCCATAGAGATCATCTAGTCCAACTCCCACACAAGCTCTTGCACGGGCCGGGACATGCCCAGGTGGTGCCAGGTCCAGCCCATGTTACCGGGCACAGTGCCCCCGAGGAAGATCAGTCTTCCAGAGCCTTTAGAGGCCGATGCAGAAATGGAGCCTTTGGAATTTGTGAGCTTTGCCGAGACACGGGGTGGATCATCGGGGGGTTCTTGCCTGCCCTCTCACAAGCCACAGCAGAGCAGGTTGGGGCAACCTGTGGATTTGGGTGGGCTCACTGCGAGTTCCCACCCCGGGTCCGTTCTGTGCTGGCTCTTGCTCTGGGTGTGATATATGATTTTTTCCTGAGCTCAACAGAAAAGCTTTGATGAAGCAAAAGGTGGTTCCTCTCAGGCAGGCGGCTGCGCAGCGTGGGAAGCAGAGCTCCCCCCCAAAAATCCTCCTGTCAGGCCGGGAGATTTCGGCGTGGCGCAGCCCAGGAGTTTTCCAGGAGGAAAGAAACAGGTTGTGCCACATCACGGCACGGGGCTGAGCACAGCCTGAGCGCTGATAAGAAAAACCTGTTCTGGTTGAGGAAGCGACGCAGAAAAACAGTCGTTTTCTTTAACGCTGGCGGCCCCGGTGCCGTTTCCGCATGGGCTGGGGCACAGCACGGCAGCCTTTGCCCTCGCCATGCCCGGTGGAGTCCAAGTCTTCCTTGCTTGGGCTCTGGGAGTCATTGGCCAAAGCTCTTGTGACCCCGGGTTTTATTGCATCTCCCGGGGCTTGCTCCATCCTCAGGGGCTTATCCCATCCTGGGAGCTGCACCCCATCCCCTGGACACATCAAGGACTGTGAATCCTGCCAGTTTTGGGGAGTGCTGGGTCTTCTGATGCCGCATGAAACCCGTCCAACACTGCACGATGGTTCATGGCCCCACAACTCTTCTTCCAGCCCAGGGAAGGAGTATTGTGGTCCTGAAGGGATTTAGGCTCTGCTGGTGAGGGCTTTGTGACCAGCCCCAGCACAGGGGGCACCGGGTGACACCACACTGCCAACAGGTCTCACCACGCTGGGTCACCTTTGGGCAGGCACGGGGTCCATCTGCGAGTGGCAGACCCCCTGCCAATCTCTCTGGCGCAGTGGGTTTTACTGGGCTGTTTGGGAACACCCTGGACATGGTGCTGCAAACCCAGCCTTTAGTTGAGAGCACGGCTTGTGTTCTCAAAAATGCAGGATGGGACCAGATAGACAGGATTGAACTGGACTCTCACCTTATCTTGGCAATCTGTGATGGGAAAACAACTGACACTGGCATCCAGCGAGGGTGGGAGATGCCAGAACGCTCCCCACTGTATGGCCTGGTTCCCCAGGATCTCCCCAAAAGCAACCTCCTGCTCCGGTCCCGTAGGTGAGATGGGACTGCTGAAGCCATTGCTGAAGCATCCCAAGGAGAAGCAGAAGAAAAGTGAGTCTCGTTGACCTATTTTCCCTGTTGTGGAGCATTTTTCTGGGCTGTCACCCAGGTAATCCCACTGAGGAAAAACCAGAGGTGTCTGCAGATGGGTCTTGCATATGGGATGCTCCTGGGCTTCTCTCTGCTGCAGAGGGACATCTTTAGGATGAATTTCACCTTGCCAAGAGGAAGGACTTTGCATATAGAGGTGGAGTGGCCTCAGGGTGCAAGTGGGGGCGGATTTGCACATCTCCCTGCCCCCAGCTGGGAAAAGCATTCTTGGGAAGGGGCATCCCATGATGGGTCCATGAGTGTCACCTCCTCGGATGAGCCTTCTGCTCCACGTGACCTGGAGCAAAGGGTTGGAAAGGTGTTTCCAGACTAAAGAGGTGGGGTTACAACATGGGGTGGGGTGTACACCAGCACTGCTTCTGGAGGAGGATGTCATGCTCGGGGGAGCAGGACGATGGGAGCAGCCATCCTTGGCCCTGCCTTTGCCCTGCTGAGCTGTGGCACAACCAACAGAGCCCAGGGACAGACTCCAGGATGCAGGAAAGAATTGTAAGGGTTGGTCATTTCATCCAGCTAGGCATTTATTTTCCTGCCTGCTATTCCTAGGAGCAGGTCAAGCATTTCTGCTCCAGCTCCCCACCATAATCAGAGCCAAGACCAAGCCCGGGACAGTTTCAGTGCCAGGAACTGGGGATTTAGAGTCACAAGCAGCTGTGGGGAGAGGGAAGAGCTGTGGCATGGCCTGGCTGCAGCCTCTTGCCAGCATGTAATTCCTTTCCTTCTCTGCCCTCGGATCTCACTGCCCCACTGTGATCGTGCCAGGGCCTTTGGAAACGTCAGCTTGGGCTCTTTTCACTCTTATTTCTAGTTTTTTGGGTTGTGACAGCTGACACTCACCAGCTGTCCTACCCAACCGGCCGAACAAGAAATGGGGTGTAATCTCAGGGAATTGCTTTGCTTTGGGAGTTACAGTTTAAGGAAAACCCTCGAGTGTCTCATTTGCAAGCAGCAGTTCCCAGGACTGAGGACATCTGGCAGGGAGAGGTTGGGATTCATCTTGTTGGAGTCTTTGGAGGTGCTCAAACATGATCTGTGCTGTTTGTTTGATGTTTTTTCCCCCTAAGCAGATAAAATTAACTGCTATAAACACATTCCCACACCTTCCCATATATGCTTTCTGCAGAGACCGTCTGCTCTTCCCATCCCACATGACAGCTTCGCTCTGGCATCCCTCTGCCCTTCCTGGGACGGGGCAAAAGAGGGCTGGGAGTGTCTGATGGCACTTTGATTTTCTTCAAAAGATTCATAAAAGCCATTTCTCATTCCATGCCCTGCACCAGCATGTCCCCAGCTGTTCACTGTGGGGACCAAAACACCTATGCACCAAGTCCAGGTTCTGTCCAGCCACTTTGGTCAGTTCACATGTGGCCCTGCATCCCCTCTCCTGCCATGAGAACACATCCTGGCCTTGGATTCACTGTTGGTTTTTGTTTGTTGGTTTTTTGTTTGTTTGTTTGTTTGGCTACGGAAGGAAAAGAGGAGGAAGGAAAGAAGGAAAACAACCCCTCACGGGTGCCGCAGGGGAAACCAGGAGAGCGGAGCTCCGTCCTCTATTCTGCTGGACAGTTTTTCTTTGAGTACCTGGTGGTGGTGTCGTTGAAGAAGATGACAGATGGATGTTATGAACCCAAGATAACCTACCAGTTCCCAAAGGTATTTAATCCCACATTTCTGGGAAGATGAGTTTTCAGAATTTACAGGAAAAGGAGATGTTGCTCCTTCCCTGTCACTAGAGCAGGGGGAGGAGAAGAGAAAAATACTGCTTGCCCTGGAATCACACACCCAAGCTCTAAAGCTTCTCCTGCTGTGGGCTGGGGTTGCTGGGACCTCTGTCCCTCCCTGTGGTCTGAGCCCTGGGCCACAAACCCCAGAAGGAAAATTCTGGGATGGTCCCTCATCTCCTGACCCACAGCAGTGAAATCACACCTTGGGGAGGTGGCACAGGAGGAGACCCCCTGTTTGCAGCGGAGCCCCGGGTGCCTTTGCTTTGCCCCACTATCCATGGGGTAAGAGTCAAAAATTGGATTTTTGGGAGATGCTTGTTCAGGGCCTTGCAGGCACTTTCTTCTTTGGTCTGAGCCAAGGGTGACTTTGGGACACATCCCATCACACCCCATCCCTGGGGCTATGGGTGCTCTCCATCACCCTCACTCTTGGCATCACTTTATTCCAGCGCGAGAACTTGCTGAAGGGCCAGAAGGAGGAGGAGGAACGTCTCTTGAAAGCTATCCCCCTCTTCTGCTTCCCCGATGGCAACAACTGGGCCTCTGTCACTGAGTTCACCAGGTACCTGCCCCACGGCGGGATCTTGGCCGTGGTTTCCCACCCCTGATGGATGTGGGCTGGAAGAGCCGTCCCATCTCCATGTGTTGTCTCTCCTTGCAGTGAAACCTTTTCTTTTGTCCTGACCAACGTGGACGGCAGCAGGAAGATCGGCTACTGCAGGCGGCTGCTGGTGAGCATCTCACCACCCCTACACCCATCACTAGGTCAGTGGTGGCTGTGCCACCCTATCCCCATGGTGGGACACGATGCCTTCTGCTATGCCCAAAGTACAACTCTTGGGGACATGCCTTAGAAAGCCACTTGCCTTAGCAAAGATGATGACAAGGAGCAAGGGGGTGCCCAAAGGGATTTCTTTGGAGCTTTCTTCTGGTGGGGCATCAGCAATGTTTGCTGTAGCCCAAGATTGGTCTGAAATACAACCAGGAGATGTAATGGTTTGGAGGTGCCATTCTCCATACTGATGGTTGCTGCCTCCTCACTGATCTCCCACATCTTCCCTGGCTCCTTGCCCTTGACTGCAGTGGTCAGGATTGCTGCAAATCCCACTCAGGATCAGGATGGGGACATTCATGTGCCCATCCATGTGTCAATAAGTGGGTCACCCTCAGCCCCATCCCCAAAAATTTCTTCTGAGCTGTGGGTGCCTTTCTCAGCTCATGGATTTGGCCAGTGTGGGGGCTGCAAGGAGCAGTGGAGGGTTCCTTGGCTGCTGATTTACACGCAGCCTCATTCAACAGGGACATAAAGCCATGGGACTACACACCATGGCTCAGTGACTTGCTGGATCCCACCTCCCTGTCATTCTCTGGGGAGTCTGCCCACTCCTGCATCCAGAGCTGGGCTTTGGCTGTTTGAACTTGATGTCTGGAGGGCTGAAAGTGCAGGGAGAAAACAGAGCCAGGATAATCTACTTGGAAAGGGAAAACCAGCCTGAGCACTCATCCCACTGGTCCTTGTTCCAGTAGGAAGCACAGCTTGCCCTGAGGATGGTGGGGCAGAAGGTCTTGAAGGATGTGTATCTGGGGTGGAGGGAAGTTCGGGAATATGCCAGAGGGCTTTGCACCCAAATGATGAACAGCTTTGGCATCTGGATTGCCTCCTCCAGGCACCCTCTGCTTTTACAGCATCAACTGCTGCCTTGGCCTGAGCTCAAGCTCTGAAAATCCCCCAGTGGGTGACTGTGCATCATGGAGAGGGCGAGTGGGGCCAAGGGGGATCTCTAGGGAGAGCACGGAGCTGGTGCAGTGGGGCTGGGAGATGCTCAACCCCTTTTCCCATCCTCTTCCAGCCATCTGGCCGCGGTGTCTGCCTCCCTGAGGTCTTCTGCATCATTAGCTGCCTGGGCTGCTTCGGGCTCTTCTCCAAGGTAGGGATGTGGTGGCCCTGTCTGGCGCATTGGTGGCCTGGGAAGCCACTCTGTTGCCTGACAAAGTTTCATAGCTCACTTTTCTTCTCCCCCAGATCCTGGACGAGGTGGAGAAGAGGCGCCAGATCTCCATGGCAGTGATTTACCCCTTCATGCAGGGCCTTCGGGAATCGCCCTTCCCAGCTCCAGGAAAAACCGTCACCATTAAAAGCTTCATCCCCGAGTCGGGCACGGAGGTTGGTGGGGGACTCAGTGGCACCCTCAGGACTATTCATGGGGAGCCTGGGCTACCTCTGGGGGCATCCTCCACACCTTGTAGCATCCATGGGTGCTCGCTGGAGCAGTGGGTGGTGGCTTGGGCTGCCTGGGACATCATGGGGAATTGGGGCGCCTGGTCCAGGAGGGGAGCAGCGAGCAGTGAGGATGAGGATGAAGCCCATCCACAGTTGATGCTGCCCCATCTTTGCATCCAAGCAGCATCTTTGTGGCTCAAGCCGGAGCTGCCAGCACAAAAACCTCCCTGGATGCTGGTTCTTAACGCGTGGGTGTTTACTGAGCCTTTGTTACACCCGACTCCTGCGCCACCGTTGGCACCGCCGGCTGCGGCACACGGGGCTGTCGGGGTGCACGGAGGTGCCGGGGCTGTGGTGGGGTGTCGGGGGCTGTGGTTTCCCCGGTTCAGCATCACGAGCTGACAGCCAGCACAGCGCAGGCGTGGGGCAGACACAGCCTTTACCTGTGAAACACGGATCTGATCTGGGCAGGGTGCCCACGGGGCTCATCCCGCCCACGCACAGCCCAGGCTCGCACGGGCAGTGCCCTTTTCTTCTGCTTTTTCTTTCTCTTGTGGCAAAGCTGGGATGGAAAACGGAGGGGGCGAGAGGGGGGAGGACCCTGGCACAGGGCAAAATAACCTCAGTGCTGAACGTCCCCAAAATTCGCCCTGCCAGGGTGGGTCTGAGAGCAAGATCCCTCCTCTCTAGTGCAATTTGGCAGCTGGTGGTCAAATTGCAGGAGATTTCTTCATCCAGGAAGGCTTGTGCAAGGGCTTTGCAGGTTGCTCAATGCTCTGGCCACTGGCCAGGCTGCAGGGAGTGCTCCTGGGGGTGACGGGGTGAGGTCGTTCTGAGGATGTTCTTCGAAAGAGCTTTGGGGCTCCAGGCAGGGGCTGCAGCAAGTCGAGTAGATGAGTGAGGAAACAAGGAAAGGGGTGAAAAATAATAAATCCTGGGTATTGCCTGAGCTGGGAGCTGGGGATGGGGCAGGATTTGTGCTGTAAAGGGGCTGAGGAGCCCAGCTAAGCTCTGTGCTGCGGCTGGGAAGATGCTGCTTTGCTGGAAAGGGGTTTGGGACATGGAGGAGGATGGTTTCCCCCTGTGTAAAGCTGGGGAGAGGGGCCAGGATTGGGCAACAGGACACCCACAGTCCTGTTAGCCCTTCAGCAGTCACTGTCTTGGGGCTTCCCACAGCAGGGTAGAGGTGTCAACCAGGTTTGGGAGACTCATCTGGGGCAAAGCCAGCAGAATGGAAGGCCACCTGCAAATAGGTATTAGATAATTCACTTTTTGGGCCACCCCTGCTGGGGCGAGGGGAGCTGGCTCTCGTGGAGAAGCTTTGAGGAAGCAAAAGTCATGCCTTCACCCCTCTGCCCTTTCTTGGGCAACGTTCTCTGCTGCTGCTCACAGAGGGGTGTCAGCCACTGAGATGGGGGCACGTCCCCCTCATGAGGGCTGGAAAAAACAGGCGCTTTGGTTAAAAATCCAGTGTCCCCATAAATAAACCCTGCAGCAAACATCATCTCTGGTTTCTCCTGCATCCTCAGTGCTCACAGCCCAAATCTCCAGGCAGGAGAAGATGAGGTTTGTCTCTTGCAGAGGGACGTGATGCAGATGCTGCAAACCTTGGGCCATTAATTGCTTCCAAATCAGCTTCTTGGGGTGTGGGGGGGGAGTCAGGGTGGTGCAGGGAAGCTTTCCACCTCCTGAGTTGGGATTTGGTGGCTCTCCCTCTGCAGCTCATCGAGCTGACGCGGCCTGTGGACGCCCACCTGGAGCATGTGGAGTTTCAGGCTTTGCTCCAGCGGCTCAGCCCCCACCTCATCCTCCACATCTTCGCCTCCGCTGTCTTGGAGCGGCGGCTCATTTTCCTGGCAGAGGAACTGAGGTGAGTCCCCATCTGATTATTTTTAAAATAAAACCAAGGAAAAAAAAACCACAACCCAACCCTTGAAGGAGCGCAACGGAGCTTGGGGTGGGATGTTGCCTCCAAGTGGTGGAACCCTCAATGCGGTGCCACCACAATGGCTCCTTGTCCCGCAGCGTCCTGTCGCAGTGCATCCACGCGGTGGCTGCTCTCCTCTACCCCTTCACTTGGGCTCACACCTACATCCCCGTGGTCCCTGACTGCCTGCTCGACACCGTCTGCTGCCCCACGCCCTTCATGGTCGGCATCCAGATGCGGCACCTGGAACGGGTCCTGGACCAGCCGATGGAGGAGGTATTTCATCCAGGAATGGGAAAGCATCTGGATGGAGCCATGGGTTAGTCCATGTCCTGGGTTTGGGTCACTCCAGGGCTGAGGGCTCTGGTTGTGCTCTTTTCCCACCCAGGGAGGCTGGAAATTGGGGCTTTTTGCATGTCCCCTCCTGGGACACCTGAGGCAACACCTCTAAGTCCCTCTGGGTGGTGCTGGCCACCCCAGGACCCACAACCCTGAGCCCCCAGGGGCTGCAGTTGACCAGCCTGGCTGTTGGCATCACCCAACCTCACAGAAGCAGACAAAAGCTGCATGGGGACTGGCACTGGGCCTGGGGCATACATGGTCCCCAGGGGAGATGCTCTGGTCCTCCTGCCCCAGTGCCTCCAGCACAGAGGGACCAGTTCCTCTCCTGCCACCCTCCTGGGCTGCAGACAGAGCAGTCTGATCCCAGAACGGGTGGGAGGAAGCCCAGGTGGGTCAGTAGGACTAAACCTGCTCACTCTCTGATCTCTTTCAGGCTCTGATGGTTGACCTCTGTGAAGGGAAGATCCTCCGGGCGGTAGGTGCCCCCGTGCAGGACTGGGGGGGCTCACATTGCCTGGGCAGCCCCAGGAAGGGTCCTTTTGCCCTCGGTGGTGGCTGCTTGGCACCTTTCACATTTCAGGCTCACAGACCCAGGTGTCACCCATTCAGGGGGGGAATGTCTCCAGTACCTGAAGGGGGTCTCCAGGAAAGCTGGGGAGGGACTCTGGATCAGGGAGGGGAGCCCCAGGAGGAGGGGGAAGGGTTTGACTCTGAAAGAGGGGAGATGGAGCTGAGATGTGGGGAAG
>BJBW01011804.1:7258-55067 GCA_004320125.1 Scolopax mira
AAGGTCCCTTCCAACTCAAACCATTCTATGATTCTATGTATACTAGAGTACTTATGGACCTGTACAGGAAATAACCCCACCACCCGCAAGCCAGTTACGTGTATGCAGCAAGCACTTGTGCATCTACTTCAGGAAGTGTAGGGGGGAGAAATAAACCTAATAAGCCATGTATAGCTCAGTGCTTTCATGCACTTTTATCAACTTCTGCATGCCAACCCTAGGTTTAAAAAAAGACAAATTGCTCAACGGAAAGGAGTGTGACTAGCAATTACACACTTTCCCTGCTATTTACAGCCTTCCTCACATAATGGTACAAAGAAGGAGCAAAATTAGTATGTGTTCCTCTTTTTATGTGACTCCTCATACTTTGTGGAGGAACTTCAATAGGCTCATCAAGCTGATACTAATAAAAGATCTAAAATTCTGTCTATAGTCAAATATTCCCCAGATAATTGTCGTGGGCTGGAGTTATTTGCTGGTTTTGTCCATCTCAGACTATGCTTCTTTCATTATTTTTCAAAGACTAAAACACTTGCTGAGTATTATATTTAAAGAAAAAGCTAAAATTCACTTTTTCCCTGTCACCAGGAGCCCAATCTCTAACAATGTCAAGCTCATGGGAAATCATCAGTACAAAGTAGTACCTGATTGTGTAGAGAAGTCTAATACCAAAGACAAAGGAAATCTTTTTGATTGCATGAGGGAAAGCAGAATAAAGAAAATAATCCAGAGTGTATAAGTCTTTTGTCCTCTGTTGAGGGAGAATGCTAATTAGCAAGGGTGGATAAGGATTTCCATCTGACATTTCAAGGTATCCAAGCGATCCTAAGGACTTGTCTATTTGGCCACACTTGAGAGGTAGTTATGGCAGTATGCAAACATAAAGCCTGGTAAATATTCTGCTAGGTGTGGACAAGCTTCTAACCTCGAAGCCTTTCCTGGCTTACATAAAAGAGGATTAAAATTCCTTTGAAACATGCTTCGAAGGGAAAATCACATAGATGAAGAGGATTAAACGAATTTAGTTTACCAGTCCACATTTTCCTAAGCTGGTTTCCTGTAGCTATGCTATTATGGGCTATGATGCAGTTTCAGGAAGGCGTGGGGTGCTGTGCTTGGCATCCTGCAGTGACAGAGGGACTCTAGTGCTGCCCTGCAAATAGGGAGGACATTACCTGGCAGATGCCTTTGGGGAGGAAGCCTTGTACATCCTCCAGATTAGCTCTGAGGTGATGAGGAGCAAGAGAGAACCCTGAGCTGTGGTCTGGGAACTGCTATCAGAAGGGCAAGTATAATGAGCACAATTCATACTATAAGGACTCCAGGTTTTCTTGGATTAATTTAACCAAGTAACAGTGAAACTCCTCCAAGATCTCAAAGAAACCACCAAACTCAATGTCTAAAGGAAAAATGTCCCAAAAGGTTAAACACAACGTAGGCACATTTCACTGATAGGTTCTACAGCATAATCTCCATTATAGAATTTATAGGCTTTAGAGCCAAGCAAGAAGAAGGGTTTAGACTAATTGCCTGAATATGAAAGACCAGTGGTCTTATCTTGAAGTTAAATAATTGATATACAGCATTTGGTGAACAAACATTCAGCATCAAGTGATCCTTTGGACACTTCTGGTACTAACTTGAATTGCTGCAAGTGAGGAAAATTAGCCTTCATAGAAGATTGCTTGAAGGACCTCCACATCCCATGAGAGTGGGCAGTGGGAGTCACTCCCTGAGAAAGCCCCACAGCTCATCCAGCACCGTGGATCACTCCACTTGCATAGTGGTCTTGGTTTTTTTACACAACACTTAAAACCATTATGTGGAGTCCAGGTTTTTAAAACAAGCTGTTGGAGTCAGGAACTTAAGCTTCCTGCCTCTCTGACATGAGTAGGTCTCTTTTCCTACCTATAGCAGAGACCAAGCTGGCTGCTGTAAGCCCTGGACTCTACATACTGAATGACAGATAGAAGGGTCTGCTGGATAAAGTGGTTGTTGTTCTGCTTGAGTTTGACCTAAATACACAGCAGGCCTCTGCTTCATTATTGCACCCCTGGATGCAGAACAAGTTCTGGACACGCCTGTGACTGAAGAGTTTCTCAACAATGGTATATGATGGGCTCATATACTATGCAGGCCCAGAAAAGGAAGCTATATACTCCTCAGGAAGAACATACCCAGACACAGAGCAGGGATAAAATGCATACACCAACTACAAAAAGCAGATTTTATAATAACTGTGATTATAGATCTAGAACAGTGGCACAAAGGCTGTATATAGAGCTAAGTTGTAGCCTCCACCACTATGTATCTTATTTTTGTGCTGCAAGAGATGTTCTGAACCTAGTTCAGAGACAGCGAGCAAAGACACTGCTATTTTTATCCCCAGCAAGTGTTGCACTGAACTATACACACATTTGCACTCTATAAACCTGAGCATGTACCTGCTACGTGATCAGAATTCAGTCTCACAACTTGGCTGGCAGTAGGTAAAGGAGGTTATAACCACAGAGGCTTAATCTGAAAAAAATAGACACATGTTGCCTCTATTTATCTACTTCAAGCCACGATCTGTGTTTGTAATTATAAAAGCAGACAGCGCGTCATACAGAATGCATACTGGAGAGTTTGTGCATTTACATATGTGAAAGCATAAACAAGCTAGATTTTCCCTTACAATATAAGAAGTCATGACTGCCAGTTACTCTCCTGCAGGCTCATTTCAAAGCATGACATCTGATTTTTGACCCATGTAGTACAAGACTAGCTCTATTTACCGGCAACGTGGTGAGAAGCACTAGGAATCTCAGAGCTCATACTTTTTATAGTACACCTTCACACCACCTATTTCCTACCTTTCTCACAGAATTAGCTTTCCCATCTACTACAGGTGTAACCAGCAACAGCTTTGGGCTCAGGTAAGCTAGTCTAAGAGCAGTGGCTGGTCTCCAGTAGCTATTAACTCTTTCCTTCTGCTGATGCATCAAACTGTTTGCTGGTTCCACAGCATAGAAGCGTTTAGCCCTTTTTCAAATCCAGATGTTATTACTGTATTGTACGTAAGGTCATAATCTGCCCTGTTTTAAAAATACCTTTTAAAATACCATTTTAAAATACCTTTTTCTTTCTATCCCTCAAAATATACAAGACTATTTCCTCTCAGATCCATTTTCAAAGCAGTACACATTTGGTTTTGCCAGACCAGTGACACTGGTAAATGTACTTGGGAGCTGATGCAAAAGTTCAGCAAAGGCCATGGCAGACACAGGGACACTGTTTATGAGATAAAGTGATTAATGCAGCATTTCCTCTGAGCTTTTGGCAGGAAGCAGGCACTGGTTCAACTAATAAAAAGAAAGGCATAGATGCATGAATGTCACTGCAACTTGGTGGCTTCCCACTCATCAGTATGCCCAGTGGATTTTATTCCAGGGCAAATGGGGATCTTATTCTGAGGTGGGGCAGATGGGCAGGAGGGATAGAGGAGCTGGGCAGCCTAGGACACATGGAAGAGCAGAAAGGCACCCACAGGAACTCCAACTAATTTGGCTCTGTGCAAATTTGAAGAAGCTTTTCAAGAGACTACCCTGGCCCTGAATGCTGGAAAAACAGGCATTTCCACACACCTGTTTGTATTCAGCTCCCAGAATGAAGGGCCTTAGACTCAGCATTTTACAATCATCTTGAACAGCAAGATGCTGAGCAAAGTACATGGCTGCAAGAGCTTTAGCAAATATATATATAACCTAAGTAAAGATAATTTAACCTTACAGAATCTTTTTAATGGTCATAATAGCTAGGAGAAGATTTTAATTGTCATGGCTGATCTAATTATTCATTTGACATCTGCAGTCCACTGAGAATAAATTAAAAATTTATGGAGATTCCCCTAAAAAATGTCATACACTCCCAAAAGAGCCTAGCTAAGACCCTGTGAAAATAATGGTCTCCATTAATGTTTTTTGCTATCAGAAACATTTGCATCCTGATGTAGATTTACTGTGTACCTCTTACCGTAAGAAGAAGACAGAAAATAAATTTATTACCTAAACCATCTAACCATTTTGCTAACAAAGAAATTGACCTCTAAAAACATTGATCTCATGGCAAGTTCCAAGCATCTTTCAGCAACAGGAAAGGTTAAGGCATTGGGGCTGGCACAAAGTTATTCAGCAATGGGTATAAATTGATTTGTTGTTAGTTTTGGGGTTTTTTGCAATCACTTGTCTAGCCTGATGGATTAGTATGTAGACACAAATACATTTTAAACTTGTAGAAGAAAAGTTTGTTGTAGATGCATGACAAGAACTATAGAGGTAGCTAATGAAGTAGTAGCTCGTAGTTATCATGCCCAGTGACCTTGGAGTTTAAACACTTCAGAGCAAAAGCCTGCTGAGATGAGCAGGTGCCAGGTGAATTCATACATTGCAAATGCCCCAAAGCAACAAACTTCTATTTAGATGTTTCTTTTTTTGGACCAGATGCTCCTTGGACATAACCTTGAAATGATCCAAAACTGTGATTTTATACCTGAAGCCCAAATCAACCCAACCCATCTGTTTTCTAAATTGGTTGTTAACAGTTTACACTTACTTACTTTCATGTTAACTGGATTTGATATAGGATACAAGATAAGGACAGTTTTCTTATTTTTCTGTTTAAGATCAGTAGCGTTTACTTACTTTCCATTAAAATAACCAGAGTTAGACCTACGAACAAAAAAATTTGAGAATGATCATTAAAACTCTAAATACAAATATACTCCTCATAGAAAATCAAAGTGGGCAGCAGGCTGGCAACCATACACATATACACATGCCCTTATTTTTTAATGCAAGTCTTTACAAATTGAAATTCAAGCTCAAACATGAAATCTCCCTGAGCACACTTTTAATTAGAAAAGTATTATCCCTGGCTTTGCAGAGAGGGAAAATGTTACAGAATTAGCAAATAGTGAAATCAACAGAAAATCTCTCACTGGCTCCAGCATTAATTCTTTGGAAAGTGCTAGGGAAATCTATCCAGATTACCGAATGGCTTACCATCTATCAAGCCCTTTCACTTCAGTGTCACAGGAGAAGCCTACAGGTTTTTATGGTCAAAGTCAGATATTCCAGCCTGTCTGAGTATTTTGTCATGTAGAAGTGGTTGGATTTCCAAATAAAATCAAATAGAAAGGAACAGAGCAGAGAATAAGGAGGTTATCTGTGTAAAAGAAGCATAAGTGTTTGAGACTACATGGAAGAAAGAGAAAAATGTAGTCCAGTTGGAAAAACCCTTGGCATAAACAAGAGTATTAGTGGGACATGTTTGTTCTTGACCTGAACACTGTAATGCTTCCAAGCAGGGAACATGCTTTCATTAAAAACAGGCATTAATTCTAATTCTTCAGAGATGAACTTCAACTGATTTGGAATTCAGATAAGCCTTAAAGCATTTACATATTGGGGATTATCTAAATTTTTTCCATAACTGGGGGTCTCATACTTCTTGGCTTCCATAAGGCTGAGGTTACTGCGCACCCCAGGGACACTGCCATTCTATTCCCTGGCCCTCTAATCACACTGAATGCTGGGTGATCACCCAGTCTTCTGGGTTTTGTGTGTCTCCTGGCCCCCAAATAGCTTTATGCTAGCCCTGTATTAGCTATGAAACCCTACTGTTTCTTCTACACCAGAATTCCTAAATATTTCTTTCTGAGGAGTTCTCAGTGACTGTTTATGCTTTTCTTACAGTAGGGCTTTTATGCTATTGCTCAGTGCTAAGGCTCTGCCTTGCACTCCTTTCCTTGTGGCCTGTGTCAGTCTCTGGGAGCCGCTCTGTTTTCTGCTCTTCGTGGCACCTCCTCTGCTCCTTCAGAAGGCCTACTTACTCCTCAGTGCTCAGCCTCTTGTCACTTCACATTCCCATATTTTTTTGAGCTGGGATAAGATACTCAGTTCATAAGTTTCAGACTCCCATTGCACAGAGGAGGATTAGCAACAGTAGGCAGACAACAGTCTTGCTGGATGCTCAGCAGTTACTTTCCCTTCCTGCTGATGTAATTCAGCAGTTACATCCCCTTTCTCCTTCTGCCTCCCACAATAACGTTTTGATTCTCCCCCAAGGGAGAATAATTTTTCCCAGCCACCTATTCCAAATTTCTCAGCACCCCCATACCCATAAGCATTAACATATAGGGCTAATAGGTTGAGTGGAAGGGGCAAGAACTGCCTGGCATTGGTTTCACTAGGTCACTAGGCTATAGTGATATAAAATCAGATTCCTGATGGATTTTGATAATTTCTGTAAAAACTCTAGATGCTCTGGGGCCTTCCAGATTGGAGAAATAATAAAGACTTTTTTTTTTTTTTTAACCTTCTCACTGAGACCATTTGTACCTTAAATAGATTATTTCTGTAAATTCTATGTGCAAAATGTGTGAATGCAGATTGACAAACAAAGTCTAATTTCACTTCAAAACGGTGCCCCTGCTAATAGCCAAAGGATCCCTATCTAGGCTATGCATGGGATGGTGAGATTTGAAAAAAAAAAAAAAAAAGCAAATGAAGGACAAGAAAAAATCCCATATCTTTGGGATGCTCCTTATTCACTTTAACAACCAGTTGCCAAAACACCAATGTTATAAAAAAGGGAAGTAAAATAGATAATATGGACAGTTGAAATGTATAATCCCTGTACAGTCTGCTTGTATTAGAATACAGATAATTTCCCTTCCTGACACAGGAAGCCGTACTGTTTCTGAGAAATATTTACAAACAATGAGAGCAAAACAATGAAGTAAAGTCTTGATGCACAGATCTACGAGCAGCATTTACCTTTCCACGATCTGAATACAACCCACAAGCACTAGATTGCATTATGATTTGTTACTGCTGGGTACCTTGCATTGACTTTCATGTGCGAGCAAAGTGAGCGTAGAATGTTACCTACGTATCAGCCTGCTTTGCTGTAAGTACAAAGGGCACTGTGATTACAGTTCAGATTACTGTAATATAGATTTTTTCAAAACCCAACTTGCCTAAAGAGAACAACTGCACAAAGCAGCCCAAAGGCATGAAAGCCACTGGAGGATACTGTCCATGACTCCTAAGACCTTCATCATAATCCTATGCAAGATGAGAGGTAAAATAGCTTTTTGTTAGAATACTATGAAATCAGTAAAAACTAAGTGTGCCAGCTCCTAAGAATTAAAAGTGTAGACTCAGGGTTGTTTAGGACATGGGGAGAAGGAAGGAAATGCCAAACAGGACCCTGTCACTCAACTAGCACAGGACAGTTTTTGTGTCATGCAGTAGGAGAAACCCATCTACACCATGCCTACTCTCCTTCTTGACATCTTCTCCCGTCCAACTTAGGTTGGGGTCAAGTCCACCCCTTAAAAACCTCTTACCTAAATCTACATTTCTGATCATAACAATAACATTTCCAGTATAACAAGAGTTTCACAAGCAGAATGCTAGATAGATTAAAAGAAGCTGATTGAGTTGGCTCCTTCTGGAGCAAGAGAGGACTCACTTCACTTTTCTGAGACAGTTATCTTCCCAAGGGGACAGATCATTTCAAGTGTCTTCCCAGTGACTCAGAGGAAACTTCAATTTCTACCTGAAGATTAGGCAAGATGAATACTTTGGAATTTATGGTGAGAGGCAGAAGTTCTCAAATCCTGTCTAAATTAGGTTTCAAACAGAAACACTGCTCCTTTTCAACAAGCAGTGGAACTGCTTGGAAATCTCTCTCTCAGAATGGACTATTACCACTGCTTGAGCCAGACAATGAGCAAACTTCATCACCCATATGAGTCTACATCTGTATGTGGGAACTTGTCTTCAACAAGTACTGAGTACATTGAGAAGAAACATGGAGCAGGCACAGAGAAAGCCTTGGGGCATTATCGAGCATAACCTAAGGGCAAGGTAAAGGAGATCTCCTAGAACTGGTTGGATTTCTGGGCAAACAAAGGTCATTTACATTATTTTGTGGAGGACTTTCTACGAGTCTAATCTCCCCAGGCAAGGGTCATGTTTGTGTCCGTTACTTATTCTCTTTGCTCTAGTGATCCTGCAGTCCTTCCATTGACTGCAATGGCAGCTCTATTCATGGACTGACTCTAGGATTGGACTGTTTACTAAGCAAATAATCAGAATCAGCAGATTTGGAGTCATATGGGCACCCAATAAGCAGCCTGTTTTGTTGTAGGATTGGGTATAAAATCCCAAATCCTCTCAGCTCCTAGCTGCTGGCACCAAGGCTCGCTAACAGCAAGCAGAATGGCCCTTCACTCTGTGCTCTTTGTTTTCTTAGCTGGACTGGTATTTTTCTCTGAAGCTGCACCACTGGTGAGTCTCTCTTTATTCAAACTTGATCATTACAAGAATGATAAACTAGATTTTCTACATGACTAGCATCCTCCTCATCCATCAAATTCTGTAACCATTAGGCTTTGCTGGAATGTTATTTTACTACTATTTTTAAAGTAGCTTCTTCAGAATTCTTAAAAATTTTGCCATTTACTCATCTGTTTTAGGATATTAAGGAAGGATCAGGGATCTAGCAGGTGTGACCTTTTATTTCTGTCTGTTTCTGTCAGTTTGTGACTCACATCCCATTTCTTCAATATAAAAGTATCTTTACTTTCTTCACCAAACAAGTGCTTCTTTAAAGCACTAAAAAATGTTTTGAAGTATAACCAAGTATTCCTTATTGTGTAATGAATCTTAAAAACAAATATTCTTTCAGCCCTAGGGATGCAAATGGTATTTATTTGTTGGCTGCCTAGGCTAATATATTCTACCTGTACTTAAAATAATTCACTATTTTCTTATTTGTGACCTCATTAAAAAGGTGTGCTTATACAACTCTATAATATACAACTCTAAATAATATACAACTCTAAATATTTATTAAGCAAGTTGCTTGTGTGTGTGTAATAAAGTGAGCTGTATAAATCTCTAAGATACTCTGATGAAAGAACTAGATGCTTGTGAACTAACTTTGAACACCATTTGGCAACAAACTCGCTTTTAAGTCAACAGTATTTCCACAGTAAGAATCCATCTTTTCTTTGAAAGAAGGCTTTTGCAGGGCTGGTGAACAGCTCCTACACAACCTCTCCTGCTTTTCCCAAGGTCTCCCATGGCTCTGTTGATTCCAAATGCCCTCTGATGGTGAAAGTGCTGGATGCAGTCAGAGGAAGTCCTGCAGCTAACGTAGCTGTTAAAGTCTTTAAAAAGGCTGCAGATGGAAGCTGGCAGGACTTTGCTACTGGGTAAGTTATGTGCTCTTACACAGCCATTTTCAAGGTGTCTTGGGCAAACAATTGATAAGTATAGGGAATGGAGCCCTCATCAAAAAAAGCGGTATGTTTCCTAGCACATCTGTCACACTATCACTGTTAACAGCATGTGAATCCAGGTCTAAAAGCCATCAAATTCATGTAGAACTTAACCACAACTGAAATACATGCTAATTCCAAAAACGTGTTGTGATGATCAACTTATCTTTGTAAAGAAATAGGTTTAATAAATAATTTTTCTGCTAGCATCAGTCTTATTTTTCCTTTCTATAAAAAGAAAAAAAATTAAAAACCTATTTACCAGAATTTTGTAGGCAATCCAAACTAACTAACCATCTTCATATGAAATGGATTCAAAGCTTTATTTGCAGCAGTCACACACAAAATCCTCTCTGTGAGCTTTGTCTATACGCATGCAAATAATAAGCTCATTAGTCTTCTCCTGTGTAACAAACAGGCTTGTTGGAAGAAACTCCTTGACCAGAAAGTTTTAAAAAGTCCCATTGTAACACAACACAGAAGCATGATCTCAGCATTTTTTGTGTTTTTTTCTATAGATCTGCATTATTTTTGCTAGAATGAGAGCTTAATACTTTCAAAGCATCCTCAGAACATCACTAAGGGGCAGGCAATAATATTGTTATCAATAGTCTGTGGGAAAAGTATGGATAACAGGTTTACTAAATTGCAAATAGATGAGGTAATCAGGTCTTTAAGTTTCACTATAACAACTCATTAAATCAGATTTTTAAATAAGTCAAAGGAAATCTCTAGTAACAATAGGATATTCTAGCACAGAATGACAAGCACAACCATGGACAGGAGCCATCAGAACATCCAGAGGTTTTTTACTAGGAATTTTATAGCATGATTTACAGAAAAGCTGCAGAAAGAAACAGAGGAGAAGACTACCTTTTTCTCCATCCACAAGTGTTGGTTCTTTTTGGTAAAACTTAAAAAAAAAAATCTTTTATCTATTGAAATGGAACAAGAAAGGTTAGGAGGTTGAAGGAGAAACAAACAGCTCCACTCCCAAATGCTGAGTGTTAACCTAGAAACAAATTAGTCTTGGAATGGATTTATATACTTAACAAAAAGAGAAACCCCCAAAGAAAATGACGTGTTTTCAAAGGAAGTAGAGACAAGTATAATGGATTGCCCTTAGTGAGAGTTTCTGCTATTAAGAGGAAACCCAGATTATTTCAAATGTTTCAAGTACTCTTGAATATGTAATATAAAATAGAATCTACAGAGGAATAAGATAAATGTAACATCAGTTTTAAATCCCCTCACTTTTGGGGCATAATAGCATTTGCTTATTCATTTTGCAATGCTGCTCTCAACAAGCCCAAGAGGCAAACCCCACAGTTCTTCTTAGCCAAGTTCTGTTGACAGTTTAGGTCAGTACACCCCTGCGAAAACCAAATCACTTCTTAAATATAAATTGAGAGGATTAACTTCAGACAAGTGCAAAGCATTTTGCTGGGGAAAGGCAGTGGAGGAACATTGAACCACCATTTTTACTGCATGTAAAGTTTTTGACCTTTCCCTTGACTTGCATCTTACACCCAAGGCTGCTTCCAGTGATACTGTTGACTTTAGCTGATGACACTTGTTTTGAACTGTTTTTTCACATTTGCATATTTTTGTTTGTTTGGGAAAACCAGAGTTTCTCTGTGTTAAACAAGATGAAAATCAGAATGCAACCAAGGAATATAACCTGTAACTAACTCCTGACAGGTTAATAATATTTTTGTTACAGTACCTAGTAGATGCTTATGGAAAAGTACATTTTGTACTAACATCTATGAAAGTGGGGGTTTTTTTACCTCTTTGTTTGGCCTTACTTTATTAACACATTTTAGGGAATAAAGCAAACACATCTAGCAACTATTGAATGGTATTTAAGAGGCAGGGAATGAAGCTAGCATAGCAACAGCTGACTTCTTATTGAGGTTTATTTCAAAATTAGTCTAGGAAAAAATATGCAAGAAGAGATAACTGAAGCTGAGACACACTCCAACGAAGGCTTTAGGGCATAGAGAATGGGGAAGCATGTGATTTGGGTTCTTTATGAGCTCCTTCCATGACTAGCTTTGACCTTCTCACTCCTCATGTGTTTTCTGAAGTCTAGGTCTTATCACATAGTTTAAGAGCTGCATTCACCATAGTTCTCATGTGATCTAGCCTGTAAATATTAAAAAACAAAACAAAACAAAACTTCAGCATATTTGAAGTGATTCCACCCAGCCTCCTTTTTCCTTTTTAAAAAAAATATAAATATCAAAATAATAATTAATGTTCCTGAGATATTTCCTCAAGAGTGCGCACCTGAGGGCAGTGTTTATCTCAGTGCAGTATGTGTCTCAAGAGTTCATAAATGTCATTGCACAGACAGTATAGATTTTACCTGGTCACAATATACAACTAAGGTCCAGACAGCAAAAAAGAGGATCAGTTTGCAGTCTAGGCTGGAACCACAGTAACTTGCAAATAGTTTGCAAATTTTCTTTCGAAAAGCACAGCTTTTTTAACTAAACTGTCTGCCTTATGGCAGATGCTAGCTGTCCACATCATATTAAAAATCAACAACCATACTAAATTTATTCCCCAATTCAGGCAGAAATACAGCTGCTGTTCAGGAGGAATCACATGTAGCATTTTGCTACCAGGGCTGAATGCAGGACATCTTCTGCACTGTGCTAATCCCATCCAGGTTCTGAGTTGCACACTGTCCTGTTGGCTGTCAGTGCTCCAGTAATGCTGAAAAGTTTTGCTTGTGAAACCACTTCTATTGAATGGCTATCACTTAATAACTGAAATAAGGAAGTGCCATTAACTCCCAGTAGCGAGAGAGAGTCTCCAAGTGAGCTCTTGTTTCCAGTTTTCCAGCTGTTCTGCATGGTGAACTCTTTTATTTGTTAACCTCAACCAATATTTTGAGGCAGACACCATTTTTTCTTTCAATTGGTTTGTATCTAGCCTATCCAACTTATAAGCAGATGTAGGTTTGCTCTACCCTGAATGCAGTTGATTGATTTCACTTGTATCAGACCAGTGAGACTTCTGTCAATCTTCAAAATTGCTGAAATATAAGAAAGCCTGGGGATTCTCAATCCTGTCACTTCTTAATTTAACCCAAATCTTTTTTTTCATTTGCCACCATTAACCAAAGTTGACAAATAAGAAACAGCAGCTGTGAAAGAAAGGCTGCAATAGCACCAAATGATTCTCTCTGCTAAGCAGCACACCACTGCTTTCTCCCCTCCCTCTCTTCCTCCTCAGGCTTTTCTGTTTTCTGCCTAGACAGCTGTTCCTTGCAATAAAGCGGGCAAATTCCAATATTTCTTCAATTCAAGGCTTTCTTCATTTTTCCTTTAACTGTGTCATGTGGTTGTGAAGTGCTATAAATAGCATATAAATGTTTTCAGCAGAACAAAAAAATGGTTTAAAAAATCAGAAATAAAATAAAATAAAAAGAAATAAAATAAAAGGAGTCAAAATACATATATGGGTTTTAGGAGCTAAGTATGTAAATAAAGTTGTTATACAAAGCTTGCTTCTTTCCAAACAAATGGGGTGAAATGCCAGCTATATTTCCTTCTTTCTTCCAGACTTCATTCACTCATAGTTTTTCTTATGAGATCAGTACATAATCTCTCTGAGCTGGTAATTCCTGCTGCTCATTTACATAGCATCCAGTAGAACAGGTGCTCTGTAAAAAACTAAAGCCTGCTCTTTTACCAAGGCATTGTTAATTCAAATTAATAAGATCTTGTAATGCTAAATTGCTATTCCAGGACACTACCACTCAAGGTCACATAAAAATGCATCAGGGTATATATGTAAAACCTATAGCCTCTGTGCTAATAAGAGGAGAATAAAATTATTTTCTACTAAAATCTCTCTACTCTCACTAATTATAATTTGAGCTTTGGCACTTTGCCTTTCATCATGACAATCCATTTCCTAAGCCACTAACGTTTGGTTCCAGAGGTCACTTGGTACAACTTAAACATGACATTAAAAGGGGGGCCTTAACTAACTATAATCCCTGCTGCAGCAACAGAAATGACCAAAAAAAGCCAGCCAGCTAGCTTTGATTTGTGACGTACATGGGCAAGTTGTTAGCAAGGACAGGATCTGCAATATAGAGACATACAGTACACAGGAGGAGGGAATTACTTCAAGTGATTAGAAACCATTCAGTGCAGGTTGTGCAGCACCTGTGCTATTAAATGTTCCACATTGACTGTTTCTGTTTAGTATCTAAATGTCAGCATAAAATATTTATGTTAGATATTTTACTATTACAGGAAAACCACAGAGTATGGGGAGATCCATGAGCTCACAACAGAAGAACAGTTTGTAGAAGGAATATACAGGGTTGAGTTTGACACCAGCTCTTACTGGAAGGGACTTGGCCTTTCTCCATTCCATGAATATGCTGATGTAAGTATTTGCAAATATACCTAATCAGCTATATACTGTATAGTGGCATCTGCTGGAAAGAACAAATACAATCCTTTAATACTGAAAGAGCAGCACAATTTGGTGAAATGGTTTGCTGCCACAAAAGATGGGGTGAATAAAGGCAGCATCGAGCATTTGGCGAAGCCAAAGGAACTTCCCTGCAAACACAGCTCTTCCAAAGTGGAGCTGTGCCCATTGACTCATTCAGAGCAGGAGACCTTTGTTCAAAGAGAGCTACGTTGTTCAAAATTACATAGTGTTTAACATACAAAAAAGGGGAAAAAAATAAAAAAAGACTGCTTTTATCATTGCGGAAGGAATATAGGGATTTAAATATCCTCATTTTAGAAGAAAAGAACTCTTCTTTAATCAGAGGGATTTCCCTCATATCAGTCACCTGGAAATCCATGAATTCTAGTATGACCTGTAATTTCAGGGTAAAAAGATTCTTTCCAATGTGCATGTTTGTTGTTGTTATTAATATTGCTCTGTACTGAAATCAGCAGTAGAAAAAAAAAACCAAAAAGCTTAAAAATTTAAGGACTAATCATAGTGGGGAAGGAAAAGTAGGCTGTTTCATCAGTATCTAAATTTCATAAGCAGGTCAGCAATATAATCATGTCTTGTGTCTCTCTTTGCCCTCAGCCTTACACTGATTTATTGTGTGCTCTATTTAACAACATTTACTTAGCATTTCCAAAAACTTTGTTTAAATTCTTCATGGTTAATCTGACATAAAATTTAAGTTTGCCCAAATTAACTGGTCTGGAATGGCTACAGGTTGCATTGTAGAACATTTTAAACCACAACTCTATGAAGCTCTGTGGAAAACTAAATCAAATGACTGAGGCCCAGGTCCCTAAAAGCTGGAGGTGTGGCTTGGGTCACCTGAGTCAAACAAACAATCCTAAGAAAATGTTCCCTAACTGTTTGTATGTCTGAAGTTGCTGGGGCCTATGGGAGGGCTTCACCTCAAAAGCTGCTTAAAAACATCTGGTTGAGACTGTTCCAGCTAGGTTGCTGAGGATGCTTTTCTTTGATGTAATAGCCTACAGGTCAACAAATTACTCTGGGAAGTGGGCAGAGTTCAATGTCTGTCTGTGTACAAGGTAACAGAAGC
The DNA here is from genome assembly GCA_004320125.1 of Scolopax mira. Classification (NCBI taxonomy): domain Eukaryota; kingdom Metazoa; phylum Chordata; class Aves; order Charadriiformes; family Scolopacidae; genus Scolopax; species Scolopax mira. The sequence goes on from BJBW01011804.1 coordinate 22,147, forward strand.
CTACAGTCCTCACGTCCCAGCAGCTCAGACTTTGGCAGCACCAGGATGTAGGAGGGAACAAGTCCTCTTGTAGAAAACTATGTCATGGTTAAGAAAATAGATCAAATATTAGGCTAAAGAGAGCCAAAGAAAGCGGGGGCTTAACCCAAGTGGCAACATTTTCCTGGGAACTGGGTGTCCCAAGTTTCAAGGACTGATTTAGAGAGAGCAGCAAATCTGAATTACCTTAGGACAAGGGTCTCTCCCTGTTTTAGGAAGTCTAGCCACACAGTTCTTAATGCAAGAACTGACCCATCACCAGCTGCGGTAAAAACAGGAGTGAGGCACTGAAGTACAGAAAGCAGCTTTGGGCTCCAACCACCTACCTTGCTTGGACAACTCACACAGAGGCTCTATTTAAGTTCAGTAGATGGGATTTCACTTCTCTGTCATTCTTATTGGTTGGTTGAGATACCTCCCCCTTATCCTCTGATTCCATGTCACAAACTAGAAATATGCATGCCTGACTCACATGCTTGGTAGCTCCATGGACCTTCACCACAGCCAAGGCTCTTTGTGTACCTGGGTGCAAACCTCATAAAATTTCTCAGTCTTCAAAGATCACCACAAAATAATGGGAAGCATGACCCTGCAGAAAGGTGAAACTCATTGACTAAATAGAACTGGCAAAGTAGTCTGCAGAAGAAACGGACTGTGCTTCCTAATTCTTAATAAGGTATTTTCAAATGAACATTCCTCATCATGATCACAAGTTTTCTCTTTTCCAGGTGGTGTTCACTGCTAATGATTCTGGTCACCGCCACTATACCATTGCTGCTCTCCTCAGTCCTTTCTCTTACTCAACCACTGCTGTTGTCAGTGATCCCCAGGAATAAATATGTACTGTCATTACTCAAGCACTCTCCTCCACTAGAACTATCGTAGGCTTTTAGGAGGAAGGTTTTTCCTACTGCTAATGCATAACTTTTTGCTACATTAGTTGTTTTTTTCCATTTTGTAACCTGTAAAACTTCAGACAAGTTCAATAAAATTTAACTTCTTTAAAACAGTTTTGATTCTATTGGTGAAGTTTTATTGTGTTCTAAGATGTCATGATTTTCAAATGCAAAGGACATCTGGAAGCCATGCATGGTATATGTAAGCAAATTAGCATTTGCTTTGGTTCTGTAATCTTCCTCCATTACCTTAACTAAGTCTCATCAAATGCCGTGGTTCAAAATAAGAAATGTATAGGGTTGTGATATCTTAACAAATTGACTGAACACCTGTACTCAAAAATAAGAAAGTCATCCATGCTACTCAGTTTACACACAAGACTGACTGTCCCACTAGCAACTAGGTCACAGGATAAACAAGATAAATTCTGCACACCTAGCAGGACAACAAAGGATGCAGAAAGATTGTTGAAATACATATATCTATCCAGAGAGTTGAAAGAGTTAAAATCTGTGTACCCTTACTTAAAACCTCAGGAAAACCTCAACACCTTGTGGCTTCAGGAGGACAGTTTGCTACTAAATCAACCTTGGAAGTTCTAAAGCAATTTCAATTAGCACTGTTTTTAACAACTTTGATCTTTAACCCAGTTGGCTACCATATTCAAGTACATTCAAATTAAATCTCTAATAAGTCAAATTTCTAGCCATTATTAAAAAAATCCTAAAATAGAAGCATCATCTTAATAGTCCCTTCATATTTTTAGAAACAGGAAAAGGTAAGCTATAGAGCGACATGATTCAAACGACGTTGTTGATAAACTGACCAAGGAGCTTGAGGGCTTTAGCTATGATTTCTGTAGACTGATGGTGCATTGTATTTAAAATACCCTGAAGCAGAGAAATCGTTTAACAGGATTACAGAAACTACAGAGGTTGTTACTGAAATAGCGCCATTCAGAAACCAGCAGCACTCATCTACCACCGACCTTGGAGACTATCTCTACACCCAGAGCCCACTGGGATGACTCCATACCAAGAGAATTCACCAGTTACAAAAGGTTGCCTTGAATGTATCACTATTTGGTTACTTTTTTCCCCTGATTTCTGGACACTACCACGGTCACACAACTCTTGTAAGCAGTGCAAATAGTTCCAAACCTTAAAGCATACATATTTCATGGGATCTGGAAAACCAGTACGTTTGATTTGCAGTGGGCTATGCCCAGCCCTTGAAATTGGACATGTGTTCATAAAAGTGTAATCATTAAAGAACCAAAACAAAACAACACAAAAAACTGCTCTGCATGTAGTCACCTACCTGAAGACAGGATTAACCTAGTAAGAGAGTGTAGGCACATATGTCTAACCAAATATCAGAAAGACAAAAGTTGCATTTCAAGAAGTAACATTTCCCTAAAAGGAAGCAGATGCTTCTGGTGGGGCTGACTGGCCCCTTGTACAGGACAAGTCCTGAGCTTATACTGAATCCACAGCACAAGTAAAGTGACAGGACTTAAAACACTATTTAACTGTGCTTCAGAAATGGGTATGGAGGTATTTAGTTATCAAGCTGGAAACATGCATGTAGTCATGTATTCTTCATCTAGAGGAATGCATAAGAAACCCAGATAGCCCACACGTTATCCACTTGCATTTTATCAGAGGTGGGGGAAAGGTCATAACAGAGAGAAATCTCATAATGGATAAACATGGGTAAGTCTATAACCACAGAGAAATTCTCACTGATACCAAAATTGCTGAGTTGACAAGAAATTTGTATTTTTCTCAACTATGAGATCTATATAGCACCATTCTTCAACAAAAAGAGAAAAATAAAAGAGAATATGCATTGTTTCTAAGAAAATAGACCACTGCAGTTGAGCTAGGCAATATTCACAACATTTCCACAGGCAGCAATAGAAGAGACTTATTTTTGCAGACAAGGTTCATATTTGTATGGGTTACTTATTTTCTCATTGTTTACTATGTAAATAGTATGAATTGGTACGTTGGAAGTCATACGGGGTTTCTGATAAGTAGCCTCATTTTAGAGGCCTTGATATAAAAATCACAGATCCCACCAGTTTCTACTTGCTGACACTGAGGCTTCCTAGTGGTAGGCAAAATGGCTTTTCATTGTGTATTTCTCATTTTCCTAGCTGGCCTGGCATTTTTCTCCGAAGCTGCACCACCGGTAAGTGTTTCAGGATTGAGGTCCTTCATACTGATGTAGTCCCAGCTTTTTGCCTTTTTTTTTTTTATATATATATACATACTTTAATTAGTGTAAATGAGAAACAGAATTTTCTATTTTATTGCAATTATTTTGATGTTATGGTATATATTGACTATAGTTCTCCCTGCTCTGTTTCTGGTCCTTCTTTTCCTCAAGTGATTAGGTTTTATGGTTAGATAGACAGCACTTGTCATTAGACTCAGTGACTCCATGAAAAAAAATATGAGAAGGAAAAAAAAAAAATATATTCTCTACACAAAAGCCTAGGGGTCTGTTGAAAAATAACTAATAACCCTTACAACACAACAAACAAGCTCCTGTTGTGAGGGATTTTGTTTCCTGTCACAAGATCTCTGCTGAAGAAATGCCTTCTGTAGTCCTCTCCCTTACTGCTCTACCCACTACAACTCTATCCCATGCAAGCAAGAAGGACCTCAACACTCATTGAGGCAAGCAAAGAACAGAGCCAAAGCCGAGATCCCATCACTTCCAGAGAGCTCATTTATTCCATCAAAGCAAGCTACAGACACAGATGCTTCAGTATGAAATTCTCCTAGAACAGCCTTGTCTCTCTCTCTCTCTCTCTGATCTTTGGGGAAATGAATACCTGGCCAACCTTTGTGAGGAAGCCAACTTTCATTGAGCTCCCAGGGTGTAAAAGCCAGGAAAAGAATTGGTTGTGCTAGAGCCCTCCTCGCCTTGTCAATGTCTCAAAAGAAGCAGTAGCAAAGAGCTTGTGCATTCCAGAAAGGGAGCCTGAGGAGCCAGGGCACACAGGTGGCACAGATGGCACAGACACATGCCAATATGTCGGCCTGATACAAGGCAGAGTAAGAGGGGGTGTAAGAGAGGGCTCTCAGTTTTTAACATCTACATCGTGATTCATTTTGCAGTGATTAAATGGAGATCAATGACTGTTGTTTTGAGATCATCTCTGTTTAGCACCTTCCACAAAGCTCTATTGTCTCACTTTTCACTTACAGAACTAGGTAATATTAGGAAATATTTCTTCACTGAAAGGGTTGTCAGGCATTGGAATGGGTTGCCCGGGGAGGTGGTTGAGGCACCATCCCTGGAGGTATTCCAGAGTTGACATGTTGCGTGGGGATATGGATTAGTGTTGGGTTGGTGTTGGTTTGGGTGTGGTGTGGTGTGTGGGTTTTTTTGCTTGTTTGTGGGGTTTATTTTCCCCATTCTCCCCCTACAGAAGGCATTCCCCATTGGTTGGACTAGATGATCTTAAAAGGTCCCTTCCAACCTAGGTGATGCTGTAGTTCCATAATGGAAGGTCCAACTCTGCCTTTGAAAAGGTAAAACATCAGGGCATAACCATTGCTTATGGTGAAGAGATTGGGAGTTAACCACAACCACCCCATCTTTGAAGGAAGGTTTTCTTCTATCCCTGCATAGCTGCCAAGGGCTGACAAATCTGCTGTTAGGAGAGAGTCTTTATGTGGTTCTTATCAAGTTTACGACAGAATTCAGATAACTCTATGGCAACAAGACATCAGAGGCTCTCAAATCCAGAAAGCTGTGCTCAAATTGCCACTCCAAAGTACAGAGGAAGAGTTGCCAGATTTTTAAACATTCCTACTACCTTTGATGATTTAATTATTTCCTGTTGAGGACACAATTGAGTTACAGCTTACGTGCTGGAGATGATGTGTAGCCAAGCCATGCCAAAGAGAAAACAGAAATGTGTTCTCACACACAGCCGCGGTGCCGGCCCTGCGCACAAGGCTGCGCTCCTCCCAACATCTTCCTCCCGGTTCCCCTACCCCCAGAAAGCTTCAGGCTCTATTTCTTCAGTACACAGCGATCTTGTTGAAGAAAATTTGATATCTTCTGTAGAACTGAAGAATAAACGTTCCTTACTGCTCTATTGCGCACCGCTGCTTGCCTTTCTTACAACATGAAATTTCTCTCTTCCTACCTGAAGGACTCTGCTGACTCCAAGCATCCTCTTTTTATAAAAATTCTGGATTCAGTCCGAGGAAGTCCAGCTCAAAATGTTCCAGTTAAGTTATATAAAGAAGCTGCAGATGGATCTTGGGAACTGTTAAATTCAAAGTAAGTCATACCAAAATAACGAGTGAAAGAAGGGAAAGGAAATGGGAAGAGACCAAATAATTGAAAAAACATTCTCTAACAGACATGTCTCGTTTAGCCAGAGGAACGATAACATACTATTGAATGAATTTGCTACAGATTGCCTTTTAACTGTACTACAGTTTCAACTACCCAAACTGTTTTATAATACTTTATAATTACTGTGAGCACAAAAAAGTATTTTTTATACTATCCTTTAATTCAATCATCACTTCCTCTTAAAATTTCATTACAAGGGATTGCATTACGTTTTAGTACCCAACAATGAACTGCTGCATTGTTACCAGAAGAATCAGACAGACTCTTTTAATTTGTTTGAAACTAAGACTCTGGATGAGAATCCTACCTTTATTGGCTGTTTTCCTTCTTTCCACATAAATTTTCATTTCATACAACACTACACCTTTAAAAAGAAAACACGTAACTGTTTTGAACATATATCACATCACAATTGATAGCCTTCTTTCCTTCAAGAAAAAGGAATCAGGTGAAAGGAGAAAATCTGGGGGAAAAGCTTTCTTACCTCCTCTCCCACAGAGAAGCAATTACATCTAAAACAAGTAAACAAATACAAACCAAAAAACAAAAACCACTCCCATCTCCCAGCTATTTAAACACTGCCATGTCTTTTAAAAAAATATGATTGTAAAATTTCAAATGTAGATTATTTATGTAGATGAAATTGCCCTCAATTTCAGTATATTTTAACACTTTAATAACTCAAAAGCAACTTTTACTTGAAGTATAATCTGAAATGAAATTGAAAAAAATTCTTAGGGGGTACACAGAATAAACATTCTGTATTCAACAAGCAACATCCTTCTTCCACACTTATCTCTTCAAGATAGTTGTTAAGTCTCACCTGACACTTCTCCAGGCTTAAGAGTCTATTCTACCTTAAAAAAGTGAGATAGGGCTCATAAAGGTTAATTTGACACATCACAGGAATTGCAATAGCAGGATCCCAGGCTCCAATACATTTCTGGAATGTCCATGAGAAAGTGTAAGGGGGTCTTTAGTGTCGCAGCGCAGTGGGCTGGCAGAAGCAACACTGCTGTCACGTGTGTCCTTCAAAAACTGAGCTTCAGTGAAGGCCGCACATATTTGTACAAGGTGGGGAAGAACACTATTCACGTTGTCCTACTTGAATTGCCACCCACCACGCAAGTGAGAAGATAGCTTCACACATATTCTGTCACTGGAAATGCATGAAATTTTCCATTACGAGGGTGTTCAGTTTACTTATCTTCAAATTTGATCTTAGAGGTTTTATATAAAGATACTCAGCTGAACAGCTACGTGTTGACTGAAGCCTTAAAAACATACTTTGCATTTGGTACAAAGTGTCCTTAAGACGAGGTATGCAACAGTCATGATAATACTAAATCGACGTTGTTAATTTTTAAATAATTTAATGTTAGCAAGAAATTCTGAAATAACTGTTCCCAGTTAATATATGTTTGGTTTTAGCTGAGAAAGTTTATTAGTGCAATGAACAATTATCTAACAATGATTAATCTAAGACAAAGAAAAAATAGAAACATTTGAATGGATTAAAAAAAAAAAAACCCACCCTGGTAACTGAATACAGAGCATCTTGTAAGACTGAACAGGTTGCCCAGAGAATTTGTGGATGCCCCATCCCTGGAAGTGTTCCAGGCCAGGCTGGATGGGGCTTTGAGCAACCTGCTCTAGTGGTTGACAGCATTGTTACTTGCAGATAACTGACCCAATCAAAACCCTAGCATTACCTAAGTTATTTCACAGAAATAGGTCTCATCCAAGAAACATGCCTGAGAGACAGCATTCAATATTGGTTCTGGAGCCCTAAATTGGTTGGTGTTCAAAGGTCTACAGTTTCAAGTCAGTACTATGGCCTCAGAGAGCACTGATAGCTTCTCCAAATCAAACAAAACCATCTGTTTGTTGAGGTTGGAAAAAAACAACTAATCCATACAGACACCAGGGAATTCCACAGGCTACAGATAGCCAACTGAAAAAATACTCATACTGATAAAACAACTCAATGCATTCAAATAAGTAAGAAAACTGTGGAAAAATCAAGAGAGTTGACCCTATTTACTTGCACAGTGAGTGTACCACAGAGCTTCCACATTGCTGAAAGCAGTGGTGAACTTTTCCTTCTGACTGGGTTCATTTAATTAACTCCAAGACTCTGCCAAGAGTCTATGAGCAACAATGCCAGCTTTTGGCTCACCCCCAGACCATGCAGCGTAGTGACATGGCAGGCAGCCATCTGCTGGGGTGATCGTGGAAGTAGCAAATGCCAAAATAAGCTCTGAAGCGTCCATAATACAGACGGACATAAGCCATTCCAGCTCAATAGAAGCATCCATCATATTACTTAAGCCACACAACATCACTCGAGGTCAATTGCTAAGAACTGCATTTTTCTCAGGCTTTTAACCAAAATTTAAAAGTGCGTTCTTCTGCCATCACACAGACAAACCAATGACAACGGAGAGTTCCACGAGCTCACAACTAGAGAACAATTTGTCACCGGGACATACAAGATTGAGCTCGACACGGCCTCGTACTGGAAGAGGCTGGGCTTGAGTCCCTTCCATCACCATGCTGATGTGAGTATTCATTTTCTCCTGTGCTTTAGCTGCAGAGCAAAGGTGCTTTATATGTCTAGTAGGATAATAGTAATTGAACTATTAGTAATTGAACTATTAGTTCAATTAGTAATTGAACGTTTTGAACTTTCTTTTAACTTCAAAATATTTTCACATTAACACTTTAAATCAACAGTCTCAAATCTTTGTAACAACATACTCATAAGAGAACCTAGTTGCCAGCTTCCCCATAACTCTCACTAAGCCCTTAGATGCTTTACTTACAAAGAGGTTTCCCATCCTTTTACTTCTACTTAAGCCTGTGGTTCCTTCTTTTCTAGAAATAGGTGACTATTTCTAGACACCTGAGGGAGAACAGGTGGAGCACTCTGTCAAGGATTTTTGTGCCTTTTGTATTTGTATGGCTGCAGAAAGAACTTATCATTCACATTTTTAAAAATAATGGAAGTATGAACTGCATTCTGGATGCTTGGATCCTCAGTTTACAACAGAAAATGTGTAGAGCAACCATTTTAGTTTCCATGCGACAGACAAACTGGTTAGACAAATGTGGTCCAAACTACCTACCAACCGAGGTCAGCTGCAAGGTTTGGGACTCCTTGGGGGCTGTCCCCCTCTGCTCTGCAGCATCAGCCCTTTGATACAAGCTTCCGTAGTAGCAGCAGAAGACCTGTAGTTGTTGTTGTCTAGGCCATCACAGATCACCACCAGCTGTACAGTTTGCAGCTGCTGCTCAAACAGCCATTCCTCGTCTCCTTGGAAGAAAGATGGCCAAGACCTAGATAAAATTTTTTCTGCATCCCTGAAATTGATGATATCCTTATGCTATTAATGAAGGTTAATGCTGGATAGTCTGGTCTTCTGTGAGTAACTGAAATAACAGCAGTAAGGTGAATGATCTACAGACTTTCAAGGCCAGGCTGGATGGGGCTTTGAGCAACCTGATCTAGTGGGAGGTGACCCTGCCCATGGCAGGGGGGTTGGAACTCTTTAAGTTCCCTTCCAACCCAAACTATTCTGTGACTATACATAAAGGTAATGTTTATTAAGTCTATATTCCAAACCAGAAATTAATTCAATCCAGAGTGCAAGAGACTGCTTTCTTAAAAACAAGCTTCAGTAGGGTTCATGTTTTGCTCGGATCACTGGCTATTTTACATGCATCTTTTTTATTAATGTTGAAAGGAACACAATTTAGACATCACATAATGTTATTAAACTGTCTATTTTAAAAGCTGACATCCATCATCTCACATCACAAAATAATCTCCTATGTAGAGGGAGAAACCAAAGGACAGGACGTGAACTGATGGGGGAGATGTTAAAAGGGCTGTGGTAAATCATACATACATAAGGTTGTATCACTTCGTAGCCAAAGGACTAATGCAGTCCTCTATTATCCTACTTACATATCTAGTAGAAAGAAACACTTTGCTTCATATTTTGCTTATATATTGCATATTTGATAGTTACTGTAGCATTATGTTTAATTCTGTTGCTCAAAGTTCAGGACTTTGTAAGAGCAACAACAACATTCAAAAGAAAGAATTATTTAATTTTAAATGAAAACAAATCAAAGGGGTTCAGTGAGCCTTCACTAAGGAAAAAAAATATCTTGTTGTCATTTATGAGTACCAAGAAGGAAACCTCAATTTGGATAATAAATTTATTTTATAGAATTTAAAATAATATAATCTACATGCATCCTTTAACAAAGGATACTTGAACACTGGAAGAACTGTGTGTGACAGGCAGTATAGATCACACTGATCAAATCACCACAAGAGAAGATAGCTCCAAAGTTAGATAAAATTATTACAAATATTGTCTAGGCTCATTTCTACAGATCACTTCTCATTTTTGTTGTAATTTTTTTTTTCCCCAGGTGGTTTTCACAGCTAATGACGCTGGTTATCGACATTATACCATTGCTGTTGTCCTCAGCCCCTTTTCTTACTCAACTACAGCAGTAGTGAGTGAGCCAGTGGAGTAGAAGCTGAAATTAAGCATGAAAATTTTATGGAAATTTTAATTTACACATCTAATGATAAGAACTTAGTTCCTGACTGTATCAACAGTTTTAGATTTCACAGTAAACCACTAACAGTAACAGTCGTTTATTTGTTTTGTTAACTTTAGGAAGAATGTGTTGACTTTGTTTTCAAATACTCCTCTGAATAAAAGTATTCTGTATTTCTGTACTGCTTTTCTGAATAAAAGTTTAGGGTTTGAAAAAACATGTTAAGCTTAAAAAAAATGCCTTGAAACTCCATTACTGAGATACAAATAATAATAAACCAAAGACTTACATGCAGTTAATAGAATACATTCTTTCTTGCAAAGGAAGCAAACAAAACTCATCTGAAAGGAGTCTCATGAGAAGCCTACAGGAAACACCATCCACCACCTACCATCATCTAAACTTCACTGCTGAAGGCCACAACAGATGAAGTCACATGGAACTGCTGCCCAGGGCCCCACATAATCATCATCTAAAAATCAGATTTGGGAAGCGAGTTTAAGATTTAAAGCAAAAGCATCTTAAAAGTGAATTCAAGGCAGAAGAGCATTTAAGGATGCTACACATACTTAAAATGCCTGCTTTCCAATATATTATAACTGGTGACACTATCAAGGAGAGTCAATATCCAGGGTTGTAGAAAAGTATATTCATTAACCATAGTTGAAGTTTATTCACGTATTTTCACAAAATTCTGCAAATACCTTTGTCCCCAGTTGAGTACTCCCAAACATTACTATATATAGATATTGCAAAAGTGCCCAATGGTTAGAGGTATGATACAAAGAAAAATAAAGATAGCTAATGTTTTCCGAGAAAGCCAGCTCCCTATTTAATGCCAGAAGAAATGCAGATGAATCTTTCTGTTTCCCATTCTTGTAATCCATATATAAAATTACTCCTAAACAGAAATAAGCACAGAGCTATTAGGAGATTCAACAGAATAGCAACCCTATTTTGGAAAAGCACACAAAAGTGTTGAGTCATTTAGTCTAATAAAGCCAGAAGTTGAAAGCATATAAATACCAATAAAGGAACAATGATTTGTTAGCCTAAGGCTTGCTCCCATCACAGCCTAATCTGATCTATTTGCTGGCCAGGTTTCCCTTCCTTTTGTTGTTACTTCAAGAAACTCAGCACCAGAAAAATGAGAATTTTGTCTGCAAACAAAAGACAAAGAAGGTATGTTCTCCACAGAACCTCAGAATAAACAAGCCAACACAATCTTTAGAACATTATATTTCATAAAAGACAATGATAAAAAAGTACAAACATTTTAATGAACAACAATAACCCAAAACTATGATAGTACACAGGAAATTCCCAGCATTTGTTTCAGTGCATTTTTCATGAAGCCTATCTTACATACCTCTACAAATAAAATAATCTTAAGTACACTTCCTCTTGCCAATACGCAATGGATCTTTTTAATATTTTTAAATAACTGGCTCATTAGTAACCCACTACAACACAGTCATTAGTAAACATAATGATAGAAAAATAGACTGTCAAGATCTAAGAAAAAGGACATTTTGCACTTGCTTTTCAATATACTGTCTCTTGTAAAATGGATTTTCTATTTTATACTCTCCTACTTAAACTTGAAATACAGCAAATGGGCTTAAGAGTATCTTAGCATATCAGTCAGACTCCACTGTTAATATTTTTACTTTTGTATTTTATTAATTTGCAAGACCTTCAGAATCTTGTTAAATACTCCATTCCTTCTCCCTCCACGTTAACTCCTTGAAGAGAGGTCATCCTTAATTTGCCTTGTCAGCAATGCAAAAGCCAATATGATTGGCATCTCTCTATATTTTAGAAGAATCATGAAAATATCAAAAGGAATGTGCACAACTCTTCGTTCTGCATCGCATTTATTTTGCTTGAAGGCACTGTCTATGTTAAAATACACTACAGAGTAGTACTGAGTTCAAGCAGGTAGCATACAAACACTATTTTTGATGTAATTTAAGATGGCAACTTTTAAAACTTCCTAACAAAGCAATAAAAAGTATTTGGAAAAGAGTGTTGATTAACAACTCATAACTTAACATCCATCACTTTGGGGCATCAAAATGTAAACTTTTTAAGAACTCAGCTATATGTCATAATCCGATCGCATACTGGTTTAAATCACATTTTTTTAAGACCATACATGATTAATCACTTAGAGCTGTAAAGTTATATTAGTTCAGCCACAGCATATGTGTAATATAGTATGCATATATGTATGTATATATATACACATATATATGCATTAGAAATTTTTTAAATTGCACATTAATTTCACAGGATGCCTAACCAATGGGCACAAAAGCATGCTTCAGAAAACAGTACAGACCTACATACCAAAGGATGTTTCATAATCATAGGTGTTAAACTGTAGGTGAACTTGTACTGAAAACCAGAAATCACTTCAAAATTACATCAGGGATTTAAAAATTTACTCCACAGTTCTTAAAGAATTGTATTAGTCTGTTATGAAATAAGACTAACTTTATTTTGAAGATATAATTGTTCAGACAGTATATTAGTTATCCCCCCTTTATCCATATGCTTCAGAATATTCTATACACTCAATTATAGAAAAATATATCAGGAGGTGATCAAACCACTTAAGCATGCTTTTGAAGGATGTTTTGTTCATTTTTTGCTCACTTTTAGTTATTTTCATTGCATTAAGTCATTCCTAAAGCATATTAGCTTGACTGGCAGATTTTAAGGTAATTCCAGTACTGTTTAAAAATACTGTTAAGTATTTTAAACTTACAATTTACTTACAATTGTTCTGAACTACTTAAATAAAATCGTTACATTTCTACTAAATATTTGGAATATCTATAACTAACCTCAAAACTTTACTGAAGAATGGCTAAGGGCAAAATTTTCTGCTGGGATGCCAAAGAAATAAAAGATGTTTATGGCAAACAAACTCAAATATACAAAGCACCACACGGTCTGTGGCAGCAACTCAGGAAACCAACACACAGTAATGAGTTAAAGTTAGTATTCTTTGTCAACACTCTTACAGAACACTCTATGGATAAACAATCCTTATTATATACTGCTTGCCATTCTTCATGGGAGCAGAAGTCAGTCTTTGGTTCCTAAAGAGTTGAGTAACTATGACGAACAAAACAGTTTAGTAGATCTCCATCCATATCTTTGTATTAACATAGAAAATAAATGATCTGGTCCTTTTCCTTAGTATTAACAAGGAGAGTAAAAAAATATCAGGAAAAGATAATAACGCTTAGCAGTGGGATACCTTTAGGTAGCATAACATTACAAGCAAACAGAAAAGAAGAAGATAATAAGCCAAGCAAAGAGGCTAGTTACTCATACATATAACACCACAAAAATAGAGAACCAGACAGGACCAACCCTTAGCGGGACTGTACAGCCTCAATCTCATCGAAAGTCATCGACTTGAGGATACTTAGTGCATCATAGAAGCACTCAGCACTCTACCAGAACAGGCCCTTAAATAGCTATATTGATTAATATATTATGAGTGGAATTTTAAAAAGCACTTGGGATTGGCCTGCTTTCAGTTCCGCTTATGTCATCATCATCATCATCATCATCATCATCCCATCAGCGGAACAGTCTGACCAACACCATGGTTCTGAAAATCCCACTCTGCAAGCATTAGAACTATTAGAACTATGTTTTCTTATTTTCTTAAAAATCTAACTTTAATATTCTTCCAACGAAGACACATTTTTGGCTCTTCTGATTTTGGAGGAATAAAAGTGCTGTTTACTAGATTATTATTTTTTTTTAAAAAGAACAATACCAAAATACTGTACGCACCCAGACACATTGTTTTAGGCATTAAAATCCCTGACATTGACACTAGTGGCACACTTGGAAACAGTTAGAGTTCCTGTAGATCATAATACGCAACAACTGCAAGATTTTTTCCATAATACACATGCAATATGCATATAAATAGGATTTAGATGGCAGGCAGGGTATCATACAATTTCGCTGGCAATAAATAAAATTAAAAGCTTTCTTTGTAGCAAGTTCATATATGAAATTGATTCTTCTATATAGATATGCAGGAGGCCTAGAGCTCAAAACTAGTATAACAGTTTACAGTCATAGCTGGCCAACAATTAATATTTCCTTCATTTCACCTAAGGTATAACCTTTTTTTAAGCATACTTACATTTTACACTTGTTCTTTCATGCTAATAAAAACATTCCTAAAGAATTCAAACGAGAACACACTCAAATACATACTGAAGCATAAAATATTGAGCAATTTAAAAGCAATGTACACACATTAATTTACATCACATATTTACAAAACACATTTTAAAAAGAAACAAAAGCATTCATTTAAATATGGGGGGAAGGGGCGTAGTATAAAAAATTCCTGGAAGAAAAGGCCTCTGTCCCTACTTCCAGAGAAGCTACAAGTCTGTTTTCTGCAGTTATTTAGCTGAGTGGTTAAGATAGAGAATATGAAGAATGAAGGCTTGAACAGTAGTCTCATGCTGTAAACATCTGAGTGGTAGCTGCTGGCTTTTGTTTCAGAACAAAATGCATGGTACATACAATCACTTTACTTCTCATCCCAAATATGCATCACCAAACGGTCAAAAATCTCTAATTCTAAGCTGCTGTTTGTTGGTTTTGTTTTATTTTACAGTGTCTATTAGTAGCTTCCAGTGTTAAAAGTTTATTCTGGTAGGGTAGCTTGTCATTCCACTTCCATCAATAGTCTCTAACGGGAGCAAGTTCTGGTATGAGATTAACAGTTATGTTTTTATACAATCTACTGACAAGTATTTTAGGAATATATATTAAATTGTTCAACCCATCAATATACTGACGTTCTCTGGAATACCTCAGAAGTTTATATCTGCAGAGGGAGTTGGAAGAAGAAAACATGAGAAAGATTTGCAAGACAATTCATTTGATGTTAGACATAATACTGTAACAGTCATTAAATTCTGAAACTACTCTCAACCCTTTGAATTACCAAATTACCTACCTAAGATTTAAAAGCAAGTCACTTTCTTTTATTTTTAATACGCTTAGATTTTTCTGTTCACGTGTACAAGTTAACATTAAGACCAAATAAGAAAAAGGTATTCAATATCTATATTCATATAGTCCCAAACTAATTTTGATTTTTAAAGAACATGCAATTCCTTTGTATTCTTTTGCTATAAAACTCAATACAGAGCTCAAAGAACCTTCACTGTTCATAATTATACATTTTAATGCCTGAATTGTTTTTCATTTAATTCTTGAGACTGCAGCATTTGCACACATCTAAATTTGAGGCAATTAAAACACCAGTTCCCCTACCCCAGACTACTGATATATACATTTTAGTGTCATATCACATATTTACTCATGTCTACTGTACATGTCTACTTTCTGCTTTATTCATAATTTTTAAATAAAGATTTTTCCAGAAAAAGAGGCACCCATAGATAACAAAACTGAGCAGCATTTCTAATTATCTGAAAACATACACCATAACCCCTTTATTTTGCATTTCACATTCTAATTTTTATGTGTAGCTCATCTGCTGCATTCTGTTTGTTATTCCAATCTAGAGCAGCCAGAACCTACTGGCCAGTTAAAGCGTTTTGCACCTTCACAGCAAAGGAAAGGGACCCCAAAAGAAAAAGTTCATGTCAATGTAAACAGGAAATTAAAAGACCTGTATCTCAGAAAAGAATGAAATATGATGAAAGAAACCAATCCTTGAGGAATTTTAAAGTCTGTTTTTACACAGGAGTCATTTCCCCTAGCTGTATTGCTTCTTTTTGCAGAATATCCAAATTAACCAACTAATGGAGTGCTGTGAGCACTAATGCCTGAACTATTAAGAAATAGTAACATTTTGTATCAAAGATCATGATGATAGTATCTTCTGACACACAAACCCAGTGTCTCTCACACTTAGGAAATATATGAACACCAAATATAATGTGTTTAAGAAAATACAAATTTTAGCACTAATAAACACTGGCTGCTTATTTGTAAGTACGGAAGATTTGCACGTGTGTAAGAAAAAAATAACTTACATCTATAGTTCTAGTATTCAAACAGTTCTCTGGTTTTCTTACCGTCCTAAAAACTGGACTTCACCTCTGTGATGATGAGGAATGGATTTGTACTTCCCTAAATCTCCCTCTGGTCTTGTTACATTGTATCCAGCATAGTGAACTCTGCAAAATATAAACATTTTTATGAGGAGTATTAAAAAGATGTTTTCACAAGCTAGAGCAAAAGTGTAGAGTACTCATCGAAATCTTTTAAAGATAAGCCTTTGCATTCACTGACATTCTCTCCCTAAATATCCAAAACACTTCTAACCCAACAATTTTAATAGTTGGCAAAAACAATAAAGCGTGAAATAATAATAATAATTTCATATTCAGTATTTCTTGCTTTGTTTTTTTAAGCACAACAGCATAAAGATATGACAATAGTAAGGGAAAAAGAGTAATAACATTAAAAAAAATCTTCCTTTAAAATATATCTCTATACATAAACTCAGACACTTTGTTTCAACAGCTCAACTGGAACATACTGTGAGCAGTTAGTAACACAGTGAGCACTGCACTGCTGCCCACTGACCAATTTGTGATGATCAGTAGAGTCACTCTCTGACTCTAGAGTCTCTGTGACTAGAGTCACAGAGAATCAAACTCTCTCTCAAACACCGCTCCTAAGATGTGAAAGACATCCAAACTCATGCTTAAACTCTACATGTCTGTAGGATGGTATTTCATAATGCTAGCAGCAAGAGAGAGGTAAATTGAAGTCAAAAAGCAATGCACACAAGACTAGAAAGAATGAGACTACATATGCTTAAAACTGTTATCTGTTATCATATCCATTATTTGTTACAAGGCCTGTCTCTGGAAAGGCTGCTAACTGTCCCTAAGACAAGAAAGAAAGAACACACTTATCCACTGAAGTGTTATGTTCTGATATTTCTAAAGTGGACTCTTTAGAAATGTTACAATTTTTTAATGTAAAAAAAATTAAAAGAAAAAAAAAAAACAAACAAGAAACCCCATTTGTGTGGGGTGTGTGAAGTGAAAAAACCCCACTTAATTGCTGTCAAGGGGTGGATACCACAGAAAAATGAAAAAGACATAAGCACTGAACATTCACCTGTTCCAAAGATCATCGTCTTCTCCACCCCATCCCCAAAAGGCATTTGGAAACCCGTTGATCTTCTTGAATTGTTCCACTGTCAGGCCACTTACACCACCGAAGAACTCATTGTATGGAAGACTGAAAAACAGAAGACAAATTCTGCATTATTAGCTGAACTTACTAAGTAGCCCTTTCTCTGAACAAATGCCTTTCAAAAAAAACCAAGAGCCACCCCACATTAAGGACATGAACAGATGCTGGATGTATTCACTAAGGGAAACCAGCTCACACATCACTGGCAGTAAGCAACACATACATTGAATAAAATCTTGGCACTAGTGTCTGATTTGCATAAAAAGTACTCTTAGACTGTACCTCAGATTAGTATCACTACGTGAAACAGAAATCTAACACATATTTCAGAGGACTGATTTAGACCCAAAGCTGAAGTGCAAAGTGAGGTACTCAAACTATTGTATTTTGACACTATTCAACTGGAAAAAAAATCAATTGAAAAAATTACAATTCAATAATGCCAATTCAGTAACTTTAATTCATAACTATATTCTATAGAACTGGTAAAACTTGAGAGGAACAGTTCAACAGTACATATTCAACCACAGTCAAATACATATTTATTTAAAAAAACAATCTTCCAGTTCTTAGAAGCTAAAGTTTTGAATCAAAACAATCTATAGGCTTTTTAGTTATTAAGCCAACAGTAACTACAAATACATTATTAATAAGCAGCTGGTCAAAACAAACAGCCACTATAGCTATATAACACAACATAGTAAGGCCCAGTCAATGTGATTTCCAGCCATCAAAACACTTTGTCAATCTTAAAAAAAAAAAACCAAAACAAATATATTTAAGTATTTATATTTACTTCCACCAATATTGACTTGCATCCTTAACCCAGAAGGCGCTACAGAAAGCTTCCTCTTTCGGAGAAACAGCACATAATTTCAAAATAAAACTAATCAAACGTATCTCTCAGGAGATGCTTCCAAATCTGGAACCTTCAAGGAGTTAGGAATATCTACAAAAAGATTTACTATTACTGAGGACATAATTGCCACACTGAAGGACAAATAACTCCAGAATGCAAGAGGAGAGAAAAAGAAACACACACAGTCATTTAATTTCTGATCTCTGTGGAAACACAGGAATCAACCAAATCTTAATAGCTTTTGGGGAAGGCCGTTACTGTACAGTCCTTTCAATGTTAACTGAAATAACAGGTGTTCTAAAAGTCCCCCCAAAAACACCCTGCCCTCAAAAAAAAAAAAATCAAACAAAAAAACCAAAACAAAAAACAAAAAAACCAAACACAAGCAGCCCACCAATCAAAATTAAAAACTATTTGAGTATGATGGTTTGCTTTTTTTATTCATATGATATAAGCATGTGTGGTGCATGCATTTTTTGTATATATACAGAAATTATATTTACTTTTATATTTTATAAACATGTATTTATATATACATTAGGTATTTTATAAATCTTATAAATGTATAAACACATAAAATGTTTTATAAATACATATAAAGACAGTGAAATCTTTTATATATTTATATGTGTTTATACATATATTTTAAAATACATATAAAATCTTTAATGGTCTAACTGCTAATTGGCTGACAACCTGAAGTCCAAACACAGAGTCATATTCTCAATGCATTGCTTTTGATCTGTCAGATTGACCAGGTTGTCAAGTTGATCAACTTCACCAATAAAATTTCAGGATGGTAAATAAATACATGTAGCAAGAAATAAGCTAGATTTATGTGAAGTGAGTAGAAAAGTGTCATGAGATAGCAAAGTGTTAAAAAGCAAGTGAAATATCATTAATATAAAATGGCAGAAGAAAAGGAGGTAAAAAACTGCAGGACCCACGACATTCATCAAATTTCAATAGAGATGGAATGCAAGATACAAAGTGATCTATCAGTAAGAAAATCTTCTGTTTAAAAAGCAGTACGAAGCAGAAATAAATTGTACATTTATGAGAAAACTAAGACAGACATTTTTCCTGTGGTATTTTGCTGCAAATAATCTTATCTTTGTTACCAGCCACCCCAAAGGCTTATGTAGCCCAGAAAGATCACTAAGATAAGTTTTTCCCCCTCAACAAAGGTAACCATCTTTTTTTTTTTTTTTTTAAAGATGAATCTTACTGCAAGAGGTTCAACAGTGAAAATTATAAATAATATCTTCTAATTAGCAACATATAAATGTAGATACTAAAGTACTAAAGTCTTCCTTTTAATAGCTGGATACTCATTTATGTAAATAGCATGGTAGGAGATTGTTTTGTTGGTTTCACCTACTGTATATATTGTCCCAAAATTCATACACACTTTAAGAATGTTTCTGGGTCTTTAAAAACAACATGAATACAAGTGAATTACTTACATGTACATGTATTTGTCGAGCTTTGCTGCAAAATGGCGTGGCATCTCTCCACATCCATAATAATTTCGGTCATTTTCAGGCAAGTGATCCACATCATGAAATATTATGCAGTCCCAGATAGCATCTTTCATAGCCTCTTTGAAGCCAACATTAAAGAGCATTGCACGATTAAAAGGTTGTGTACCTGTCTTCAAACAGAAAACAAAGGAGATATCATAAGAATCAAAAAGAGACGAAATTTCAGTACTGTAAGAAATACATCCTCTGCCACACCAAGAAAAAAAAAAAAGGCACCAAGAAGGATGCCTGTTATTCCTTCAGCTGAGCAGAACAATAGTTCCAGTTTGCACCAATTACATAACTGTATTTTGCGATTTTAAAAGTCTAGACGTTCCCCCCTCTTACACAAAACTTAGCAGCACTAGCAACTTACAGCACCAATAATTCGGAAGTATCAAAATGTGAGTGGTTTGGATTATTACAGCATGACATTACGAGTTCAAGAAATGCTGACACAAACTGAGAAATAAACATTACATTTGGTTTCTTATTAAAATGGTCAAATACGGAAAAACTTCAGAAGCTGTGAAAATGCCTACAACTTAGTTATGTATTTATAATTAAACTCATATTAGAGCTTAATTCCAGTTTCTTAGAAACTTTGTCAGATTCAATATTTTTTATTTCCAATACAATTTAAATCTCCTCATGTCTGTTTTGAACAAAGACAATATATTTTGATAGAGCAAATGCATCCTACATGCCTTTTGTTAAGTGATAATTTGGAGAAACTTTTGTTTTCTGCAGACTTTTCATTTTGTCACCTGAAAGTATTGCATTTCATCAACCATGAAAGTAAGTCCTGCAATTTGTTTAGGGATCTAACTATCTACTACAGCCAACAACGGTGCAAATTCCTTAAGCTACCCATCTGAACTACTTTATTCCTTGACTGTGGCTTGCAGAAACTTTTTTTTTTTAAAGTGTTCTTCTCCTCCATATCCATTGCTCTTTTTCCAAAGCGACCCCTGACCAAGGCACTGGTTGGTAATTTTATATCATTAATGCCTCCATTATCTTTCACATATATTAAGAGGACAGCACACTCTTTAATACTATTGTCTTCAACTGGATTTCAGTGAGTGTGTGCTGCAGAATTGCCTTCTGTAAATGATCATTTCCAATGTTTTTACACATAAAACCTTTTTTTTTTTATATTTCCTTGAAAATTTAGAAAGACAACAGATTCAAAGAGGCTATACTATCACCTATAAAACTTCAGCCCATGTTTGAAGAAAAGCAACATGTATCTGTCTACTGCTTAAACTGGGGAATAGAGATGAACTTTGTTCATTCCAAGGATTAGAACAACAGAGCAACAATTTTAAAATTCTGGATTCATTCAAATCTTGATAAGAATTATCAAATCCCCTTTAGTAAAGATCTTGAAGGGTGACTTTTCAATTAAATGCTGTTACCTGCTCAACAACATAGAAGGCAAATTCCAGCCGCTGCTTCTGCAACATAGGTATCAGATGACGGAAAAAAATTGGAAGATGCTCATGGCGATTCCGAAAAGGAATAAGGATTGCCACCTTCAAAAAATTATATATATTAAGCTATTAAGTTAGCAATTTTAGATTTTAATGTTTCAATACAGATCAAGTCTCCTATGAATTATATAGACTATTCAACTTTTACATTTAAATTGGCTCAGTGTTTTACACTCTTGCTCCTGCTATGAAACTGTATTGCAATTTTGCTCTAAAGATTTAAGAAAGAAAAAAAATCTTATTAAAATATAAATAAGGTTTTCCTTTTATGTTCACTTGCTTCTAACTATACTTTAAGCAGCACAAACATAGGACAAGTTTGGAGAGATACGCTAAAATGTTTAGTTACAACAATTAATGGACTTTGAGAAGCTCTTAATTTCAAGTTTTTCTTCAAACTTTAGTCTCTTCTTGAGCACAGATATCATAATGCATATACTATAACATACTACATGTTATATAAAATATATAACAGTAAAACACTGAGTGTTTGCAATGGTAAATATTATAATACACCAACAGAAAAATAAAAAAAAAGCAGAAAAGCAGTATCTCACCTTCCATCGTGGCTTACAGTCTTTTGGTTTCCAGTGCCCTCCTGGTTTAATATCTAAATCTTTTGAAAACAGTTGCTCAATTTCATCAAAACTAATTTCACTCATATTGACATCGATAAGGCCTCCTAAATAGAGGAAGAAAATTTTATTTATTAATTGAAATTAGGACAACAGATCTAACACTACAAGGTATATCATAGACAAATAGCATCAGAAATTTTTATTTACCCTACCTGCAGATAAAACAGATATAATTTATACTAGTCTCTTGATACTCAGTTTTTGCAGTAGGCATTTCACTAATTCCCAATATAAACATTCCTGCAACAAATCCTATAAGCAAAATACTCATTTCAGAGTATACTACAGAGCAAGTAGTTTGAATTCTGTATCTATTCCAGAAAATTAGTCATTATTCACTCAAGTACCACTGTTAACAATCCCAAATTACCTCTACTACTAAACTGATACACAAATTCTGGGTGTGTTCCTACCTGCACTTCCACAAAAAAGGAAACACATTTTTTACGACACTCAATAAAATTCTTCAATTTACATTCTAAATAATTACACACATTCCACATACAACCTTCATCCAATAACTCACCACTGTCTGCATCAAAGCACTTTATAGCAAGCGGATAGATTTAAGAATTATCACTGATAAAACTAATCAGCCTAACGGGAAACGAATTCACAAATGGCTACTGATTGGAGAGGAATTCAGCAAGATATTGAATAAAGACCACAACATAGCAGCAAAAAATAATCAAGTTAGTACTTATTATGAGAAAACATTTACACTTAGTTGATAGCTAAAAACTTGCCTGTCATAAGCTTATGCACTTGTATAAATTTCAAAACCGCAAATAATGATTTACAATAAATACCCTCAAAACCAGTTGTTCTTCAGCAACTGCTCTACTAAACCATCAAATAAAATTCTTGCAATAATTATCTTACAGACTATAAAATATTCCACTTTTTAACTCTTTTGGTGAGGGTTGGAATTTTAAAGTCTGTGAAAAAAAAAATCACTTGCATTTTCTCCTCTCTGCCCCTACCCAAAAGATCCTATTTGTGTCCAAAAGATTGCTTCATATTGTAACGCTCAATTGACTAACTATCTGAGTCTTTTGGAAAAACTGAAATATTTGGAGCATACTAGGAATTACCATTGTTTTCAGAAGAAGGCAGAAGATACTGCAACAACTCTTTGGATATGATTAAATGTATTTATTTGTAATGTATTATCTTAATGCATTATATTAATCAATGCATTATATTAATAAATGCATTATCTATTTGTAAAAGTAGAAGGCAATTTAAAAAAAAAAAAGGAAAATAAACTGGAAAAAAAGAATCAGGAACAGCACCATAAGGATAAGATCTTTTAAGAGCAAATCTAAACAAACTCACATTTATTTATTTATTTTAGAAGAAAAAGGAAACCTAGCAGTTGCTGGAAAAGGACTGTGTAGATATATATGAGAATAAGCTAATACTACAGAGTTTATTAAAAAATAAATAAAAAATTGAGAGACACTTAGATGATCACTACAGTTTTATATGAAACTTTTCAATACCCAATAACCTGAAAATGAAATCTTATAAGATGTAGAAACAAGATCAATTAACAAAGGACCAGCATATAGAGTATAAAGATCTAGAAATTAAAATTTAAAAAAATTTTTAAAATCACTATATCAATTTCAAGTACCAAGAGATAGAGTAGCAGTAAGACCTTTTCTGTTTATTCATAGACTCTAATAGAAAATAAAGAAAAGTAAAGGTAATTACTACTCCAGAAAAGGAAACAAACAACACAAAAGGACTTGGGTGCCTTAGTCTTCTGAGAAAAGTTTAGATGCAGACAGTTGCTTACACAGTTTAAATAATAAAAACATCAATTAAAAAAAAAAAAAGGAGGAATGGTAAAACAATATTTATGTAAGTGCTTCTAACTTGATGAGACATGATGAAATTCTCTCCAGGTGTTTAAAAAGTAGCTATAATAAACTCTGAAATATTTGTATATGAAAACTACACAGGAGATGTGCAAATGGAAAACAGCAGTATTTCCATGTCATTGGTGGAGGCCAGAAGAAGACATCTCTCTAAACATCTGAACTTAGCATCCACTACTTCCAATGCTGTCTAGCACGTTGCAATAAAACATACTTATACAAGCCAGAAAAAAGAAAGCTGAGGAAGTAGAAAGCATTTTGAAGAAAAGAATCAGAAAACAAAATCATTTCAGCAAATCAGATACTGAAATCAACAGAGTGCAATTAATTTTAAAAAGAAAAAAAGCATAGATTGTTACTGAAGAAGAAATGAAGTTTTCACACCCAAAACAGGAAATACCTGGCTAAGATGCACTATGCAGAGAGCTATTTTGATGGGTTATAATGGATTGCCTATTAATATGAGACAACAAACTGTAATGCAATTGCACAAAAATGGCAAATCTCATTCTGGAATACATTAACAGCTGTTACATGAAAGACAGAGAAGGTAATTACTAGATTATTTTGTAAACCACAGCTGGTTAGGATGCTTCAAAAGGAAATCAAATTAGAGAAAGCCTACGGTACAAAAGTCAAGAATGAAAAGAGCTCCAGAAATGACATAGTCTAGGAAGGCTTAAAGTACAAGTGTATCTAAAAAAAATAAAAGACTGACAAAACCATAAATCTTTTCCAAAACAGAATAATTTGGTACATAGATGGAACAAACTTTTTTTCCGAGCATCAAGAAGGGCAAGGAAAAACTACAACTTTCAGGAGGAAGGAACCAGGGGAAGGAAAAGAAAAAATAAAGTGAACACAGGGTGAATATCAGGAAAAGCTTAACTTTTCCTCATATAGAATACTAGAATCTACTACTTCTGGACACAGTAGAAGTTCCTCCACTGGGGACATTTTTTTTGTTTAGATATAAAATACATTTTTCTAATACTGATAGACTGCTAAAAAAATTGTTAACATGAGGGTTTAATTTGATGTAACTTAAAAACCTGATCTGTTCTCCATTTATCTCTTAAGTCAGTATTAAAATTATACTGATTTTAATTAAAATTATGCCGATTAAAGACTCTTTTGTAATGCTTTTTGTCTTCTTTCTGTCTTAAGTAGAGGTGTCTCGCTTACGAATTAGCACAGCAGTGCTCAGCCAGTTGGGCTATAATCTGAAAGACTGAGTCACACAGAAAAGGCACTAGTTGGTCCTATTTCAAGAATGTTTGTACTTCAGACAGAACATAATTTTACCACATTCCTTCCACGATACAAACATGTCAAACTGATGTAAAGAAGAGAGTTGAGTTCTATAATAACCTTAGAATATTAACAGGTCAAAATATACATGATTTATGAAACTTCCCTCCCTGGCTATCTTAGGACAACCTACATTTCACTGCATTAAATAATCTTCAGAGAAGTTTTATTTAGATTATAATTAAATGCAGAGATGTTTATTAAAAAGGTATACATGAAAACCAAAGGGTGAGACATACATCTCTGCTGAACAGTAACAGTGAACTACTTTCTATTAAAATTATGATTTCTCTATTAAATTCAGCAGGACAGGATAAGTACAAAGAGATTACTAACAAAAAAAAAAAAAAAAGATGGAAAAGAGAGCAGCAATAAGAAAACCTATAGCCAAATTCTTGTATAATTACAAATAGCCAATGAGGCTGATAAGTATGAATGGCAGAGTAGAATGCATCTCTACTCTGGCTATTCAAAACACCTGTCAGTGTAAACAAATCTGCATCAAACATTTAAGATAACATGCTATAAGTAGGCTGACCTACTAGTACCTTCTATCTTGCCTCATCATCCCACAAGTACAAGTAGAACAGGTAGCAGAAGCTGATACAGTTTTGAACTAATGTAGCAGAATTCAACTGCCAGTTCCCTTGAAAATTACAGTAAAAATACTAATTTATATGCATTTTTCAATAAGCATAATCATCATTCTTGCTTCTCTGGTTATTCACAGTTGATGTTTATCAAACTTTTTATCTGTTTCCCAAAGCAGCTAAAATATTTACTATTGGAATAATTTATATTATAAGTGCAATATTACAGAAAACATTGACACAATTATAAAAGTCAAACATTATTTCTAGAGAGATTAAAATAAAGGACATAATCACACCGTGGCTAATTGCTACTTGGCATAAGACAGTTTTCTACATGATTTAACTTCATAAGGAACACCAACTCATTTATACTCTTGCCTGTATATATTTGTATCTTTACAATGCAAGAGACAAAGTTTAGAATTCAGAGTCAATGAAAACAAACATAGCTAACAAGCACTGTTACTGTACTCTTCACTGGATGAACATCTCAGTTAAGACTGAAAAAGAAGTTATAACGGAATCTAGATTAGCCTAATAAAATCCTCTATTTTCCTTTGTAGAAAAAATAATAATCATCAATTCAGTTTGATTGTCAGCAACATGGGTACAACATGGATCTGAATATATTAAATACGCAGCTACTTGCTCATGCTGGATGGCAGCCCACAGCTTAACTCAGGTGTTTGTTAGCCCAAAACACCAGAGGTTAGAATTCTCAAAGGTATCACAGATGTCTTCAGATGCTATTTCAAATTTTCTCTCTTACAAATCAGTAGTTGACTTGTCTGATTTTAAATATAGCAAGTAAAATAAATGTGTTGGCATAATAGATACTGACAGATACTAATGAACAGTCACTTCCAGTAGCATATTTAACACTTATTTAGAGTTGTTGATTCTTCTTCTCATTTGGTACATCCTAACACCAAATGAGACATTTGAATTTAACTAGTTTTGAGGTCTATACTAATGCTACTATTAATCCTTCACTCAAGAATAGTAAGTGTGTCTACAAAATATTTACAAGAAGAGAAGTAATTCCATGGATTACTGACTCAAATTATGATCTCTTCCAAATGCAGAGCACAAAAAACTATTTATACTTAATCATCCCTTGCTTCCTGCAGCAACTCTGATAATGTAACTATTCCTAACATAGAGAAAAAAGCTGAAAACTCAGTAACAGTTTCTA
The DNA here is from genome assembly GCA_004320125.1 of Scolopax mira. Lineage (NCBI taxonomy): Eukaryota > Metazoa > Chordata > Aves > Charadriiformes > Scolopacidae > Scolopax > Scolopax mira. The sequence goes on from BJBW01011804.1 coordinate 48,787, forward strand.
AGAAGAAAGCGTTTAAGCCAAGGGATTGCAATTTTATAAAGGTTAAATAGAAGAACTCTCTCTAATAGCAAACAATCAGTGGTGAAGGTCAAGATAAAGTAGTCACCATCAGCCTCTTTTCTTTTTATGATCTCCCACCCAACACTCCTGGTCTTTAAGGATTGGTCTCTCTACAAGCCAGAGGAAAGCAAACAATATCCAGAACGTTTCCTGAATCTGAAAAATGGCAAGTTTGCAGGAAAGGGTAATTCATGTGAAATTTTACAGCTCTCAGCAAGATTTATTAAGAATATTCCCGAAACTATACTTTGTCTACAGAAAGAAGGAAAAAAAAAAGTCATGCCAACAGCCATTCAGCCACATAATTAAATCAGGTTAAGCACACTGCAATACATCAAGGAACTCTTCCAATTTCAGATTCTGTAACTGCCTTAATTGTGTAATACCTGCTTATAAGACTTTATACATACACTGGAACACTGCTACTTAGGACAACTGTGATATTACAGGTTTTATTAAAAAAGAAAAACACAGCCAAGATGCTAAAGTAGTCAACTCAGTTGCTTATTTCTCCATGACACCCCTCCACAACTAAGCACTTTCAAACAAGATAATTAGAAGTTTAGATTCTAGGCTTAAAGACAAATAAAGCTAAGGTTAACTAATCAAGTTAATAGCTTGGAATCATAAACATCTGGATTTGAAAACTTAGAAATACCATTTCACAAAAGGAAATTTTTAATTATTCCTCAAAATACACAACTCTGAATGCATATTTTTAATAGAGTTAGAGTTTTCCTCTAGTATACCTTCCTTAGTATTTAATTTGTAGAAAGTAAAATTTAGAACATATTAGGTGATTAATAAAGAGGCTAGAAGATTTAGTAACACAGAAGTTACAGATAAAATTCTGCTAAGCATTATTGTCTATTCATATATTTTATTGATTTTTTCCTGCAACATATTTGTACTCCTTACAAATATATTTTATATTAAAATAATTGCATTTTGGTTTAAGTACAATCCAATTTACTAGATAAGCAGTAAGGTCAGTTTAAAACTTACTCATGTAAGGCAGCTTCTCTGGACAAGCCTGGTAGGGAGAGTAAGTGAAGTTTTCTGGAAGATACATTGTTGTTTGAGCAAGGCAGTCACTAGAATTGTTTCCTTCAGGATAATCTTAAAAAGAGGAATTGATTCTTGTAAAAACTTACATTATCCACTGAATTTGTTACATATTATCATGCAGGTGAGAGCATTAAGTAACACATTCCTAGCAGCATGACTGAAAAAAAAAAAAACATTTTACTGCACTAAAGGAATAATAATTAAATTAAGCTACAATAACTGTTTTCTACTAAAGTAAACTGATAAACAGTAACTATTTGGCCTTCAATGACAGAGAAGTAGGACATGCATCTAGATTTTCTTAACCAAGCTATGTCACTGAGGTTTGGTATGGTTGGGTTTGTAGTTTGGGGTTTTTTTTCATAAGTCTCTCTTAAAAAACGAAATTAAGTAAGAAATACTCTTACCTGTGCCATTCAGTGTAGTATTTTTGTTAGTGTACAATCTGATCATGTGTCCTATTGTTTTTACATTTTCTCTCAACATTATACCACGAGCTTGCACCATGAAAAGATACGTGTTTGCTGATAAAACAAAAAGCAATTTTGAATTTTAATTAAATAAGGTATTTTCAAATTACTCTAACCACCATTTATAATGTATTCCGTATTTGTTACTATGTTTGAATCCATGGCTAGTGTACATTAATCCTTCGAGATGAAGATGCACAAAGAGCGAAACCTAACAGCAACAAAACACAGGAATAAAATGGATTCATAACCACAGGTCTACATACAAATCCAAGATTACAAGATGTCAATACAAACTTTATATGACGTTTTTATTTAACTTACAAAAAGCAACTGATTATAACAAGAAGCAATTGAATTTGCCAATAAAAAAGTTTACATATGTAGCTACATTCCTCATATGCATTTACGTATACATCATAGATAAGAGGACAAAAAACATCTAGAAAATCTTTTACTCCCATAGAACAGGCCACCTTTTTACTCATTAGTTAGCACAGTCAAAATGTACTGTATTCATTCATCTCCAACAGCTGTTTCATTATACAACTACTACAAATCACTGCCAATCTCAAAGTATTAATGTCTGATAACTATATGTGAAATATTTATTATAGGCATCAAGGGTGAGTAAAAAAAACATTAAGTAATTAAGTGACTCACTAATAACAACAGCATGAAATATTTCTTTGTCTCAGCCTTGCACTCAAAGCCCCAGATCTGATCTCAAGACAATTCTTTGTCCTAATCAGAAGAGCTCAAGTTGGAAAAGAAGCTGCACTTATGCCTAATGTAAGCAAACGTCTGTTTAGGACTCACAGAGCTCAAAAAAACAATGTAAAAGGAAGAATGCATTCCCTTTGCAGAAGAGTTTTTATTCTGGGTAGCCACAAGGATCAAAGGATCTGTCACTTTACCTGTGTTAAGCACCCATTTGTCTGGCAGATATTTAGCCCTCTGTGACTAGTTTCCATCCTAAAAAAAGAAAAAACGCTCCGAGTCTTCGGAGGAACGAACTAAACATTACAGAAAAACCCCAGCAGATTAATCTTAATCTGTCCTAGAGAGATTAAAGGAAGTTAGAAAATAATCCCAGGAACTCTACTTCATCAGATGACTCATGACCAGGGGCATGACAAATAATTCCAGATCAGTTATCTTCTTACAGCCCAACACAAAGAGTCTAGAGAGAACTGTTTATAAAGGATGAGGGCATTTCCTGAGGAAAATACAGTGACTAATTCCACCACATTAACAAACAATACTACAGACACCCACAGAGAAACAAATATCAACATAATCTTTTTAAGGAATATTATTTGCAAACCTTAAAATAATGTTTTTGCTTTTAAAAGAATGAGTGGGGGTGTCCTTCTGGCTTTCAAATAACTCCTTATTAGAGCAAGAACTATTACTACTTAGAAAACAGGCTATGAACACATCAGGTGCTACACATGGCACGTATCTCAAACTCTTGCCAACATGATTAGCTCTTTTGGTTAACAAGAGTTTACATGTGTGTAAATTACCCAGCTGCTAGAATTTTGAAGTCATCTCAACACCCCCCAGCCACTAAACAGAAAAAAAAACCCAGAAAAACTATAACATTGGCCTGACAACAGAGGTAAGAAATCCAATAAGAATTACTATTGTTGGGATCCAACAAACTGGATCCAAGACAACAAATAACATTCAGATTCCCTTACAGAAAGGGTTGCACAAAAACTTCTCAAAATTTTAATCCAATTCACAGTAAACTACCACTTTGGGGTTCCCATTATTTTCTTACATTCCAAGTTTTCCATTCAAATTCTGGTTTTTAAGGTGTCTGTATTAAACATTTCAGGGAATCTATAGAATTCTTGAAGTCATTTATGAAGTTACCTACTTAAGAAACTTTCTCCTTTATGAATGAACATAAAGTTTGATTCATAAAGTTTGATCTGTTCCTCCAAGAGCAATTATTTACCTTCAAATAATTTCAAAATTCAAGACTCCCCTGAAAGTAAAACTAAGTGGAATTCTGCCTTTCATATAGGACAAACATTTTCTTAATTAACAAAGAATGGCTTTCTCCAAACTTTAACATATTTCAAACTGGTATCCTCCCTTCTTTTTCCCCACAGATTACTGTACAGAAGAGTTCCATGGGATTAGGTCTTCAAAGGAAAAGGGGGCCAAGAAATCTGGATAATATTCAGAGATCATCTCCTCTAAGATCAAGATATCTCCATCTCAATGGCTATGAAGTCAGGCAAAAATGCCAGAAAGCCTGCATGCATGAACAAGGAGCTCCTAGCCAAAAACCAGAAGCATACAGAAGGTGGAAGTAAGGACAGGTAATGTGGGAGGAGTACAGAAACACTATGAGCATTCAGGGATGCAGGTAGGAAAGCTAAAGCCCAAACGGAATAGAATCTGGCCAGGAATGTCAAAGACAAGAAGAAGGGTTTCTGTAAGTACATAGGTGACAAAAAGAAAAACAAGGAAAACGCAGACCCATCACTCAACAAATGGAAACATGGAAAAAGCTATAGCACTGAACGCCATCTTTGCCTCAGTCTTTACTAGCAAGAGACAGCCATCAGGAATCCCATGTCCCAGGGACCAGGGGGAAAGGCTGGAGTAAAGAAGATGTACCCTTGCTGGATGAGGATCAGGTCAGGGAATACTTAAGCAAACCAGACATACATTAAGTCCATGGGCCCTGATGGGATTCACCCACATGTGCAGAGGGAGTTGGCAGATGTCATTGCAAGGCCAATCTTGACAACCTTTGATCAATCATGGTAACTGGGAGAAGTGCCTGAGGACTGGAAGAAAGCAAATGTCACTCCTATCTTCAAGAAGGGCAAGAAAGAGGACCCAGGGAACTATAGGCTGGTCAGACTCAACTTGATCCCTGGGAAGGTGATGAATCAGCTAATCCTGGAAACCATTCTTAGGTACATGAATGACAAGAAAATTATCAAGAGTAGTTAGCATTGATTCACCAAGAAGAAGCTTGATCAACTTGAGAAACTTCCATGATGAAATGACTAGCCTGGTAGATAAGGAGAAAGCAGCAGACATTGTCTACCAGGACTTCAGTAAGGCCTTTCACACTGTATCCCACAAAATTGTCACAGACAAGTTATTGATGTACAGGCTGAATGAGCAAACAGTGAGGTGGATCAAAAACTGGCTGACCAACTGGACCTAAAGGGTGAGGATCAGGGCCACGAAATCTTATTGGAAGCCAGTGACTAGGGGGGCCAATACTGTGTCCAGTCCTGTTTATTTATCTTCATAGATGATCTGGATGATGTGACAGAGCATACCCACAGAAAGTTTGCTTATGACACAAAACTGCGATAAGTAGCTGATACACAAGAGGGCCATGATGTGATCCAGAGGGATCACAACAGGATGGAGAGATGAATTGACAGAAACATCATGAAGTTCAACAAAGAGGAGTGCAAAGTTCTGCACCTGGGGAAGAATAACACCATGCACCAGTATATGCTGGGAGCCACCCAGCTGGAAAGCAGCTTGGTCTTGGAGGTCCTGGTGGACATCAGGTTGAACATGAACCAGCAATATGCCCCTGATGCAAAGAAGTCCAATGGCACCCCAGGCTGCATTAGGAATAGCGTTGCCAGTAGGTTGAGGTGATCCTTTCCAGCACTCGCTCAGGACTGGTGAGTCCTGTGTCCAGTTCTGGGCTCCCCAGTAGCATAGAGATATGGACATGCAGGAGATAGTCCAACAAAAGGCCATGAAGACAAAGGAACTGGAGCATCTCTCCTATGAGGAAAGGCTGAAAGCTCAGCCTGGAAAAGAGAAGGCTCAGAGGGATCATATGAATGTATATATACGTATGCACCCACTCTTTATATGAAGGGAGGGTGCAAAGAGCCAGGCTCTTTACGGTGGTGCCCAGTGACAGGACCAGAGGCAATGAATGGGCACAAACTGAAACACAGGAGGTTCCCTCTGGACATCAGGAAACACTTCTTTACTGTGAGAGTGAAAGTAAAGCAGCACTGGCACAGGTTGCCCATGAAGGTTGCAGAGCCTCTATCTATCCTCATAGGCACTCTGGACATGCTCCTAGGGGGACTGGACCAGATGACCTCCAGAGGTCCTATCTCAACTATTCGGTGATTTTTCTCTTACTGTTGTTTTTCTGTGTTTGTACCAACCATCACTCTTATCACAGCGAAAGGCAATGAACAAACCAGGAAGGCAAAATTTCATATTTAACCAAAGAAAACATATAAAACTATAACCACCTAGAACTAGTTTTATTTTTGTTCTCCTTATTTCACTGTACACAGTAAGTAAGAAAAAGCACTTCTGATTCAAGAAAAAAATATATAATCCAGACTGTCACTCAGTTTACAAGGTAAGCAAATGGGAAGTGCAGTGCAGGATATAAAGCAACACACCCATATAGGACATCTTGGAATAATTACTGTACTAAATGTTCTACCTAAAGCTACTGCGGTGTGAGCATGAGCTCACACCTAATTCAAATGAAGCTTTCACTAGCAATTGATCCAGATCTAGATCAGCAATCATGGACACACAGATACACATCAGTCATCAAAAGCCGTGGCTTCAGGCATTATTTAAAACTCATTCCGATAAAACACATTGGGCCATTAAAGGGATCATCCTGCATTTCAGATATGTTAAAAA